>JAJIBD010033720.1:0-60762 GCA_021461705.1 Cryptotis parvus | reverse complement strand
GGTGCACTTGCTCATCAGCGAGAACGGTATCATAAAGGAATGCAACGGGTCCGTGATAGAGCAGGAAGTCACGAAGATCACCTACGGCAGCAGACACAGGCTGTCCAGGGCTGGGCACCTAGGGGCCATTCCAAGGCCCAGGCTGTGGGAACTCTGGAACTTACCCAGAAGCCCACTCCCATTTTCTTCCATTGCTCCCTCAACATGGAAAAATCTCCACTTTGAAAATTTACATTAAAATCCAACCGCCCGCTGCCCCCTCCCCCAATTTAGGGCCCAAGTACAGCAGGTAGGACTCTTGCCTTGCATGTGGAAAACCAGGTTAGATGGTTAGATTCCCAACACCCCACCTGGTCCCCAGAGTCCGCCAGGAGTGATCCCTGAGCAGAGCCAGGAGTTAGCCCTCAGCACCAGGTGTGACCCAAATTAATTCTCTCCCATTTCAATGTAGAAAGCAAACATAGAGTTCACCAGCTCGAAGCAGGAGTTACCCGGTATGAAGTGAGATACAACGAGCCCTTCTTTGTACCCATTAAAGAGCGGGACTGTCTCCGGATGTCTCGGGAAGGACAGGTCCACACCATGGGCCTGTTGCAGGAGACTGCAGAGAAGTGTAGAGAATGTACAAGTTAGACACCAGGGAGGACACAAGCCAGGCACCTCACACAGCCACTGTTACCTGTCACCGCTGCGGCCATCTACTAAGAGACCAAAATTGCCTTCATCTCTGATCACTTATTCTCCTCCCTTTATCACTGAATCTTTCTTTGTTATTAGAAAAAAAAACTACTTTGGGCAGATCTGTTTTTATTGCTACGGTGTGTTCATCTCTTTCTCCTCCTTCTCCTCACCCCGAACCCAGGTCTCACTCAACCAAGTGCTCTACAACCGACTCAGGCCATGCTTATTCAGTTTTTATCCTTTTGTGTGGTACAAGTACAAGACATAAGAGTAACGAAAGTGGTGAAGGAGTGAAGGAGTTGGGGATAAACGCCAAGAACACAAGAGTACCCTGGAATCCTCTGATGCGGCTTCCTTGTGTCTGATCCTTTCCCTCACACATCACCTGAAAACCTCAATTCACCACATATTATGTCTTTTTAAATTTTCATATTTTTGCCTTTTGGGTTACATCTGGCAATGCTCAGGGATTACTGCTGGGTGGTGCTTGGGGTCCCTATGGGATGCCAGGGATCGAACCCAGGTGAGCCACATGCAAAGCAAATGCCCTCTCCACTGTGCTATCGCTCTAGTCCCTATTAGCTACCACTTACCTGATTTTTTTTCTGTTGTCTTTTTTGGGTAATGCCCGGTGGTGCTCAAGGGTTACCTCCTGGCTCTACACAGAAATTATTCCTAGTGGTGCTCAGGGGATCATATGGGATGCTGGGATCAATCCTGGGTCAGCTGCATGCAAGGCAAATGCCCTCCCCACTGTACTATGGCTCTGGCCCCGTCCTGGATTTCTAGTGAATTCTTTTCTTAGGTCTGGGGCATTCTCAGCTACTGTATCTCTGGAGTACACACTCTGCCTTCTCGCTCTCTTTCCTTTTTATCCTTACATTTCCTCTCCTAACGGAGTCTGATCATTCATCGCATTCTTATTTCTTCTGTCATTTAATTCATTACTGCAACTCTCTTTAATTTCATTAATTTCTTCCTGTACAAAATTGAGCTTTTTGCTGTGCGTTTCCTGGAAGTTTTCATTCCATTTGTTTTGTTCTTTTTTTTTTTTTCTTTTTGGGTCATACCTGGCGATGCTCAGGGTTCTTCCCTGTCTCTATGCTCAGGAATTACTCCCTTACAATCCTCGGGGGACCATATGGGATGCTGTGGATCAAAACCAGGTTGGCCATGTGCAAGACAAATACCTTACCTGCTGTGATCTCTACCCCACATCCCAAAAAACAAAGGTTTTTTTTTTTGGGGGGTCACACTCCAGCAATGCTCAGGGGTTCTTCCTGGCTCTGCACTCAGGAATGACTCCTGGTGGTATTTGGGGAACATATGGGATGCCAGGGATAGAACCCGGTCAACAGCACAGAAGGCAAATGTTCTCCCCATGGTACTATTGTTCTGGCTTAACCAAAGTTTCTTTTTTTTTTTTTTCTTTTTGCTTTTTGGGTCACACCCGGCAATGCTCAGGGGTTTCTCCCTGGCTCTGCACTCAGGAATTACTCCTGGCGGTGCTCGGGGGACCATATGGGACGCCGGGATCGAACCCAGGCCGGCACAGGCCAGCCGCGTGCAAGGCAAACGCCCTACCGGCTGGGCTATCGCTCCGCCCCCAAAAGTTTCTTTTTAAAGCTATTTGGTTCAACCTTTACTGGTTTTGGCATATCAACTAGGCGTTGAACAGCTTGCCAGGCTCTGCCATGCGGGGGGTATACTCTCAGTAGCTTGTTGGGCTCTCTGAGAAGGGTGGGTAGAATATGCTTAGTAATTTACAGATGAATTGTAAATTATGGGGAGAACTGGTAGCACCTCTGCCTGAGTATGTGTCTGTGGTTCAAGCATTCCTGGGCTTGAAATACTTTCCTCTGTAGGGTAGGTCTCTGACAAGCTGGGCTGGAGATTGACTAAGTATCTTGGGTGGAGCTCTGACAAGCTGTGGAGTCCAGAACTCAACATGTTGCCTCAACATGATGAACGACCTAAAACCTGAGCTGTGCAGGAGGAAAAGAGTGGCATGGAATGCCTTCAAGAGCATCGAAGAAATAGCTAAAAAGGACAAAGAACCTCCGGCTCCGGGGCACATCTCTTCAACTCCACTTTTCTCCCTGCATTAACATACACCTCAGAGACCTGGGCCCTACAAAAGCAGGATGAGAACACTACTCGGGTCTTCCAAAGAGGAATCGAAAGAGCTATGCTTGGAATATCACGCCTCACTCATGAGAGAAGGAATCTGGAGTTCCAACCTCCATCAATGATCCAGAGTCAGGGACACTCTCATTTGCCAAGGCATCGAAAGTCAGATGGGCTGGACATGTAATGTGACTTGAGACGACTGCTGGACTAGAGCCATTACCGACTGGATCCCATGGGACATCAAAAGATCACGTGGCCGCCCACCTATAAGATGGTCAGACTTCTTCGTCAAGACCCTGTACGTTTGAGACTCTGTATTCCTGGAGCAAGCAGATACCATTGGGTTACACTGGCACATGATAGGGAAAATGGAAACGCTATTGGTGCACACTCAAGAAAATCGACAAATAACGAGATATCAAGTGATTTGGTTCAAACTTTATGATGCATCTCATGCTCCATTTGCCTTATTTAATCAATGTTTTGTTCTGTTACTTCAATTTGATGTATACAGTTGATTTTCTTTGTTTATATCTATTTTAAAGTTCATTGTTTAATTAGGTTCCTGTTTCCACAGCATCATAATTAATTCCTTTACTTTTTTGATACTTTAGGGTTTTGTTTGGTAGGTTGTTGGCTTGGGGGGGGCACATCCACCAGTGGTGCCCAAGCACTACCTGTTTTGGTGCTCAGGTAGTTCTCAGCAGTCCTCAAGGGTCTGTGCGGTGCCAGAGATGAACGTAGGGCTCCTCCCTGCCAAGTATACATTCCCAGATCTGAGAGGTGAGCACCTGCCTCATCCCATGATTAGTTTTTTGTGAAGGACAAGGAACGGCAACCCAGAAGTTCTCAGGGTTTACTCCTAGCTCTGTGCTCAGGAGATCACGTGGTGTTGGCTGGAACTGGGGTCTGCCACATGCAAGACCAACACCTTAACCTCTGTAGTGTCTCTCTGACCACCCATGATTAATTTCTGAGCAATTTTCCTTATTTTGTACAGAATTCAGCTTTTTAACAATTTGCTTTCCCCCAGGAGGAGGCATTTGTGACTCTAATTTAGTCACAGCACATGTTTCCCTGAACAGGGCATGTGGGCAGCAGGGTGGCACAGGGGCCCTTTCAGTTATCCCTCTGGGGAAGCACCCTGCGTTGAGTCCTCCTGGGACTGTGTCCATTCACTCTCTGCCCAACATTTGCAGCCAACAGACAATTTTCCCCCAAGTCTTTGTACTTTTTATTCAAATACAGCTTCAAATTATTAGACACTATCATTTTCAATATATGAGAGAAAAAGGTTGCCAGATGCAAAAAAAAAAAAAAACAACAACAACCTGCAAATAAGAGTAAGAACCCTAATAGGAAGTACTTGATTTTTTTTTAATTTTTGGGTCCCACTCAGCGATGCTCAGAGGTTACTCCTGGCTCTGCACCCAGGAATTACTCCTGGTGATGCTTGGGGGACCTTATGGGATGCCGGGATTGAATCAGGGTCAGCTGTGTGGAAGGCAAACGCCCTCCCGCTATCCCCAGTTCATGACATTTTTTGTGTGTGTGTTTTGGGTCCACCAGGCAATGCTCAAGGGTTACTCCCTGGCTCTTTGCCCAGGAATTACTTCTGGCAGTGCTCGGGAACCATATGGGATGCTGAGGATCAAACCCGGGTCAGCTGCATGCAAGGCAAACACCCTACCTGCTGTGCTATGGCTCCGGCCCCAGTACATGACATTTTTAATGACTCAAAGTACCGCTGAGGTTTCCAGGTGTTGGGAACTCCGAGCATTAGGAACAGCTGCTGTCCTGCTTCACCGGTGATGGAGGGGTGCAGAGAAGGGATGGTCACCGGTCTCCATGTTTTTCTCCTATTCTCCTTGAGGGGGGTTCTTCTGTGTTCTCCTCCTTACCTACTTCTCTAGAGGGTGGTTTCTCATCTGCCTTTTCTAAAGGTGTCACCGTCACCCCCATCCCAGATAAAGATTTCAGAAGCAAGAGAGCTGGCATTGCCCTCCTGGCCCAGAATCTTCTGAAAGCCACCAAGGGATAAGATTCGGGCAGAGCCTGTGCCATATAGCACCCAGGTCCTGCTGTGCCTGGGTCATGACAGTGTGTTCTCAGAAGTTTCCACTCTCACAGGGGTCAGTGATCCCCACTGAACCTGGTAAGAACAGTCAAGCAGCCAGAATCTGCAAGCCCGCCTGATCGCCCCATTTAGGCCAAAAGTTGCCTGGGGGTTACTTGGCACCACAGTGTCCTAGCAGGCCAAGCACCCCCGGGTCAGAGGGTTCAAAGCCAGGAAATGAAGTCTCAGGCCCTTGAGCAGCCTGATAAGAACTTTTAACTGTGGATTTCAAAGCATTCTCTTCAAAACAATGGGCATGTCAGAGAGCTAAGGCACTCTGTGATGCTTTGCTCTCCAAACGGTGTTCTGGGCCCAGTGTTTGCAGATTGGGTGCACTGTCGTAATGCGAATCTTCACCAGAGCTTCAGAAGAGTTGACTGAAAAGCCAGTTTCATTAGTCAGCAGTGCCCTCAGCCCTGCAGAGGGCTCCTGGTGCTCTTAGGCTGTCCACAACTTTGTTCCCAAGGGCAGCGACAGCTTCAGTGCAGACGGGCTCTTCAGGGTGGCCACTGGTCAGCTACACGGTGTTCTATGATCATGGTTCTCATAGGATCCCACATGTTGTACTTCCTCAATTTGCACTTCAAATGTCCTGGAGTCACAAATTGATGGTTACCTTGTTTATTTTTTTTTTAATTTTTTTTTATTATACCACAGTGAAACATACAATTACAAAGGTGTTCATAATTGGTTCTTGGTAATACAGTATACCAGCACCCATCCCTCTACCAGTGCCCCATTTCCACCACCAATGTACCCCCACCCCTCCTGCCCACCCCCATGCTGCCTTAATAGCAGGTACCCCAGTTTTCCTCTTTCTCTTTCTGTTTCTCTCTCTGTCTCTGCATCTATCTCCCTCTTATTTTACACATTGTGGCTAGCCCTGCAGGTATTTAGAGTTTATCACTTAAGTCTCTTTGTGTATATTCAATGGTGAGTTTTAATCTGCCATTACCATTTCCCACATTTAGTAAAACACTGGTATCTATTTATGTCGTATTAATGAATGCAGTCATTCTATATCTGTCCTTTTCCTTCTGACTAATTTCACTCAGCATGATAGTCTCCATGTCCATCCATTTGCAGGTAAATTTCATAATTTCATCTTTTCTGACAGCCGCATAGTATTCCATAGTGTAGATGAACCACAGTTTCTTTAGCCAGTCCTCTGTTCTAGGGCATTTAGGTTGTTTCCAGATTCTAGCTATAGTGAATAGCGCAGAGATGAATAAAGAAGTACAGATAGTGTTTCTGCTATGTGTTTTTCGGTCTCTCGGGTATATTCCCAGGAGTGCTATTGCTGGATCAAATGGGAGCTCAATATCTAGTTTTCGGAGGAATGCCCATATTGTTTTCCAAAAGGGCTGGACCAGTTGGCACTCCCACCAACAGTGGATCAGAGTCCCTTTTTCCCCACATCCACGCCAGCACTGGTTGTTCTTACTGTTTTGGATGTGTGCCAGTCTCTGTGGTGTGAGATGGTACCTCATTTACCTTGTTTATTTTTGTCACCAGGGAGGACAGAGGCCTGTTTGGCAGGAATTAGGGGGCAAGGTCCTGGTTCCTCTTCAGCAAGGCCTCACTGTGGGATGTTTCATCTGGCGCTGGTTTGACCAGCGGAAAAGCCATTTCACACAAGCAGAAATCCATTGGGATGTGTGACATGAAAGACTAAACCCCTCTACCTGGGCCGCCTCTGGAACCAAATTGCCCATCATGGCCATGGTCTGTCACCTCTCAGGGCGCCCTGAATGCCAGCTCACAGTTACTTGGATTTTGAAAGAGGGAGGGCCCTGGGCCTGGCACCTCGGTCTGGCATCCTAGACCTGCCGCAAACTTGAGTTTCCATGTCTGGTTGTGGGGACTGCAGGAATCTGCTCCCCAAGACTGGAAGGTTTTGCTGACCAGTCTGCAGAAATCTCCAGAATACTGCAAATGGCACCTGGCCTTGTGTGGCAATGTGGATCCTTCTCTCCTCTATGAAGTTCTCTGGAGCCCTGGAATATTGCCTGTCCCCTGAGTCCAGGCCCTTCCTGCTTGCTCTGCGGACAGCAGGGCCTAAGCCGAATGCTGATTTCTGCAGCCTGGGGCTGTCACAACTGATGCTGAAGGCAGAGCACTTGGAATCAGGGGAGCAAGAGGAAGGGGTGACTACTGGAATTTCTGAGCTTCACACCAGCCTGACTGGGCAGGTATCACCAAGAGTTGGTCCTTGAGCAGCACTCTGGGGGAGGACCCCAAAAAATAGTACTACTTCCAGGTGTTCTTTTTATTCCAGATCTTGGACACTGATTTTAGGGTGGCCACGTGGGTTTTCCCCAGTGAAGGAGCTCACTAGAGTGCTAGACACTTGGGTGCCCCTGGAGCCCTCCCTTCCCCATGCCTGCTATGCAGTTCATGCCACAGGCCCCCACTTTCCATCTGTCAGGGGCTGTGGCGGGAATTCTGTTGTTGTTTCGGCAATCATGGATTTGAATCCAGGTCTCCAGTTCAAGCCACGTACTTTGCCACTGAGTCACATTCCTGGCCCCTGGGCTCAAACTCTGACCTCCCTTCCACTAGTCTGACAACACTGTGGCTCTGCCATCCACCTCCAAAACCGTGATGCTCTGGGCTGCTCAGGCACGCCCTGGGACAAGCCCAGGCCTGCTCCAGAGATACCGTTTCTGTTTGTGCTTTAAGGGATATTTCCCAGATATAGTCTATTCCATCATATTTTAAGGATATGTTCTTTTTTATTTATTTGTTTGCTTTTTGGGTCACCCCCAGCAATGCTCAGGGGCTACTCCTGGCAGTACTCAGGGATCATATAGGATGCCAAGGATTGAACTTGGGTTGGTCGCGTGCAAGGCAAAGCCTACGTGCTGTGCTATCACTCCAGCAATAGTACTTTCTTCTTCTTATGACATATTTACTTCCTCCGACATCCTGTTTTCTTTACTACTGTATCACTAGCCAACAGAGACCACTACTATTAACTCAAAGAATCAGTGAATGAAAATGAACATAGATAATAATGCAAGCAATACATGATATAAATTATCAAAAAATGGCAATAAAAAAGTCATGGCAGGGACTAGAGAGATAGCACAGGAGGTAAAACCTGTACGCTGCTGATTAAGGTCTGAACCTCAGCACTGCACATTGTCTCCTGAGCACCACCGGAATGACCCTGAGCACAATGCCAGGAGCAAGTCATGAGCATTGACAGCTGTGGCCCAACAACTGCCCCACACCCCCAAAAAATAGTTGCAGCAATTTACTGGAAGGAGAAACTTGTTTTTAAATAAATTACATATAACCATATGCAAAGGTAAAAATATTAGGACTGATTCTTGGGGGGAGAGGGTTGTTATTTTTTTTTCTTTTGATGGGGAGGGCACACAGTCAGTCCTTAGGGTACACTCCTGGCTCTGCACTCAGGGAACCATATGGGGTGCCAGGGAGCAAACCCAGGACAGCTGTGTGTTAAGGCAAGCACCATACCTGGTATAGTATCTCTCTGGACACAGAACTGATAGACTGATTCTTGAAAACAGAGTGATAGCAGAGCAGCTAAGGCGCTTGACTTGCACTCCATATGGTCCCCAGATCCCCAAAAGGAGTGACCCCTGAGCACAGAACTAGGAGTAAGCCCTGAGCACAGAACTAGAAGTAAGCCCTGAGCATCTTCAGGTATGACCCAAACAAATCAACAAACAACAACAACAAAAAAGATAATGTTTCAAGCCAGGGATACAGCTCAACAGTTGGGCAGCAGGCCCGATATGTGAGGTCCTGGGTTTGATCCCCAGCACAACAAAACAGAAAAGGCAAAGGAAAAGAGGAGAGGGGTTACACTGCCATGAGAGGTGAGCACGGGAGATAATTCAGAGAGGAGATGAATAGCTTTCCTGTAAGCACAGAGGAGCAGTGGGGTGCCGTGGAAGTAAACTACCGCTGATGCAGTCGGTGCATCTGTGGGGGCTCCCTCTGGCTCTGCATGGGGAGCAGCAGGAACATCACCCTGCAGGAGACCCTGGGAGCTGCCGCTGCCTTAGCAGGCCACCACACGACGAAGAGGGTGGCAGTGAAGAGTGATCCATCTGAGACTTCCGAAAATAGTGCTGCTGTGAGGGAACAGACTAGAACTGCAGTGGCAGAGTGTGAATAAAAAGGGATTTTTAAAAGGAATATGAAAATCTGAAGGCCCTGACAGTGCCCAGAGGCAGAGTGCTGCAGTGCAGGCTCGGCCGTGAGTGCAGTCCCTAGCACAGCCCCACATGCCGGGTGCAAATGCGAGGTGACCACAGGCAAGTGTGTGTGTGACCTCCGTCATTCAACAACAAAGGGAAGGAGTGGGAAATAATATAACAGTTCAAATGCTTTCATCTTTAAAGACTGAAAATATAAAATGCTAGCAACAATGTTGGAAAAGGAAGCTCAAAAGTAGTCTAGGGGCCAGAGCAATAGTATAGCATGGAGGGTGTTTGCCTTGTACACAGCAGAGCCGGCTGGATCCCCAGCACTCCAGATGGTCTCCCCAGCCTACCAGGAGTAAGCCTTAAGCACAGAGCCAGGAGTAAGCCCTGAGCACAGCTGGAGTGTGGTCCCAATTCAAAAATAAACCAATAAAAAAATCAGTTAGGAACTCTAAAGTATTCCAGATGATGATGATGATGATGATAATAATAATAATAATAATAAAAACTTTATAACAAGAAGTTTACTCAAGACAAAGTAGCTCTCACTGAGAACTCAGATTTTAATTTATCCATACTTTAATTTACTTTAAAGTAATCCATTCTCAGCCTGGCAATAGCCTTGAAAATAGCTATTGCTGGTGTCGGATCCAAGCACAGAGAAAAGAGAAACACTAATACATAAATAGATGCAGAAAACAAGAAATAACTGTAACAGGCAACAGCGACATATACTGAGGGAGGGAGCTTGTTTTTAATCTGGTACCAGATTTGTAGTCAATATTTCAACTTTTCAGCTCTCAACAAAAGAATTACGAGGCATATAAAGAAACGGATACACAGGTGTTGCAGGACTCCTAAGGGCCGCTGCATCTGCTCTGGATTGCCTCCCCGCAAATGACTTCGTAGATAAGGGGGTAGTCTAAATGTGGCAGTTTATCCGACCATGTATGCTGTACTAGCTGGTATAAATATTCTCCCATGCTATCACAATCATCGTGGGACTAGCTAGATCTTACCAGCATATTATCCTGGCCACGTAGGACACCTAAGTAATTAGACCAGAGAGAAATGCTGTTTGCTTCCAAACAAACAAGCATGGCTCCCTGATAAAATATAAAACTACAATGAAGTAGAGGAGACTTGTGAAGGCTTGGAGAAATATTTAACTGGCATTGGTGTTGATCTTTGGTACAGTGACATGCCATCTCAGAAACCCCCTTCTCTACATTTCAAAGGCATTCCCAGCTCAAAACATTAGCACAGTAAAGGCCCTAGGTGAGATGCAGGGAGGGATTACCTAAGGGCATTGGACCCTCCCTGCTTTCCATAACAATGGGAGGAAGGTCTGAGTTGCGGGGGGGGGATAAACTAGCCGGTTCCGCCCTCCGCTTCTTCTTCCCTGTGGGATTTCGCCTTGTGAGCGTTTATTCCCTTGGAAGTTTTACACGTGGTGGTAGCCATCTTGGCCTACACGTGGCTGGGGTTCTAGCCTGGAATCCTAAGCATCGGGTTTTTCCTTTTGCTGATTTGTATGCCTGAACCTGTGATAAGTAAAGCCTTTTAAAACCGCATCGGATTCCTGAGTGTTCATCCATTCCTCGCCTGCTTCGGAGGTAGAAGGGAACTCGCTTCCCGGCACTGTCGGGACCCCGGCGGAGCGCCCCGACACACAGGGCAGAGCTGCTACCGGCTCTCCCTGTGCTCAGCTGATCATGAGGCATCCCGGAGGGAAGGCGGAGTTCTAGCCCTGGTCTGCCATCCCAATAGAGCCTCGAAGAAGCCAGAGGAACACCCACACCACGAGGGCCGCCATTTTCAACATCCAGACTCCACAGCTCATCACAGCTCCACCCAAGAAATGAGCCGATCTCTCCCCCATGCGGTTCATCAGTAAATGCACAAACTGAGAACGCATACACACTGTAGAGTCTGGCAAACTACCCATGTCGATTTTGATATGCCAAAAACCAGTAACAATTATAGACCTCATTTCCACAACCTGATTGAATGGTGTTCCTGGTGCGGGCAGATGCCCTTTAGCTACACTAGCATGCAACAAGGACATATGGAGATGTTACTGGTGCCCGCTCAAGGAAATCAATGAACAAATTGATCTAAGTGATGAATAGAGGAAAAGACAGCCCTTTCAAAGAAGAAAAATAAATCAGTAGAAACTTGTCCCTAGCAAGGCCATGCATCTGATGACCTCTACAAAGACCTTAAGTAAACTGGGGGCTGGAGTAATGATAGCACAGTGGGTAGGGCATTTGCCTTGCACACATCTGGCCTGGGTTCGATCCCTGGTATCCCATATGGTCCCCTGAGCACTGCCAGGAGCAATTCCTCAGTGCAGAGCCAGGAGGAAGCCCTGACAATCGTCAGGGGGTGACCCAAAAAAGCAGGAAAAAAAAAAGACCTTAAGTAAACTCTGAAGTACACGTGTGGTGGAAGGAAACTGTCTTGCAGGGCGAAAAGGAACGAATGACAGCAGCATCTTTCTAAAAGGAAAACAGCAGCAAGAAAGAAAAGTTATAAAAGGAACCAAGGGCTGAGGATGGGGCTCATCAGCAGAGCACCTGCCTTATATTTTGAGGCCTTGGGTTCAATCCTCAAAATTGCAAAATAATTTTTTAAAAGGAACTGTTGGCAGAAGGTAGATCTAAGGATAAACAAAGGAAGGTCTGATGGATACTGCCTGTTAACAGATACATGGGGTATTCTGGCAGACTGTTTCCCAATAGTTAGTATGTAGAATTCCCTAGTGAGACTGTTAATCAAGCTGAAGGTACACAGACAAGGCTATCCTAGGTCATTTCTCTGCACATTTCCTTGTTGGCTATAACTAGCCCAAGATGGAGTCTAATGGAGGATGCTTAAAGTTAGGCAGAAAACAGGTTTTTCTTGTTCTTCTGACATGTCCCTGCCATCATGGGCTAGTCCGGAAGGCTGCATTAGCAACTGTAATGTGTTCTTTTGTTCATCTCATCTTACCTAGATAGCACCCCCTGCAGGTTTTTGGTTCCTGTTTGTCTCCTTCCTATTATTCCTAAGTCCTATGCAAAGAATGTGAAATGTCTTTGTAATGTAAACCATGAGCTGTATTGCCCTTTGAGACTATGGGATAAGAGAGTTGGGGTCCTTGTGGAGGTGGTCAGTCAGCTCAAATGAGTCAGCTCAGGTCAGTCAGCTAAGGTCAGTCAGCTCAAGTCAGTCAGCTCAAGTGAGTGAGCTCAGGTCAGTCAGTTCAAGTCAGTCAGCTGCCAAGATGAGAGCTGCTGCCCCTCCGGCTGGTGATCATTAAAAATATTAATGGATATACGTCATGTTCCTGGAGTCTCATCTCTGTGCCTCTGACCTGACAGTACATTCCTGCTTCAAGGATCCAAACAGAAATTTCAAGGTTACTGATTATAAGATACAAGATATAAGAGAGAGGCAGATACACCCGGGAGAGCAGATACCAGCTTTCCCCGTTGAACCCCCTGCATTCCACGGACCATGAGAGCGACTTCCGACCCGAGTCCACCATCCCGATAGAGCCTCAGAAGAACCCAGAGGAACCCCCACACCTTGCTGGCAGTGATCTTCACCATCCACACTCTGCAGCTCATAAGATCTCCACCCAAGAGATTAAGCCAGTCTCCAGCCTGGCTTGTCAGAAACCCAGCCTACAAGGACCCACCCTTCAGAGAAGAGTATTTCAAGCCCAGAAAATCTTGAGCCACAGACGCAGATACACCCAGCAGAGCAGATACCAGCTTTCTCCGTTGTGTGTAGCCACTATGTGGCCGCCACGATTTACCTCCAAATTACCATAAATATTCTACCCACTCCTCTGAGAGAACCCCGCAAACTACTGAGTGTATAGCGCCCGCATCAGAGCCTGGCAAGCTGTCCAATGCGTATTCAATATGCCAAAACCAATAACAAAAATGCTTATTTTCCTGACCCCGAAAGAGTCCTTAACAGCAGCAGTAAGAAAGGCGAACAAGCAGTGCCTGATAAAATTTCACAGCCAACCTAGGCTGCCAAAAAGGAGAAGGACTAAAATGATTGTCTGTACTTTCAATGCACATATGCTGGCATCGGAAGCACATGTCGAGGATCTGATGGTGCAAGCACAAAAGATCAAGTATGACATCATTGGTCTGACTGAGACGAGGAGGCGTCAGTCCCATCACGCTGTATTTGACACTGGAGAACTGTTCCTTGGAACATGCGGCGAATAAAGAGGCATTGGTGGCATTGGTGTCCTTGTCAACATGAACATGGCCGTTAACATTGATTCATTTGAATGCCTAACAAACCGGATAGGACAATTACACTTGAAGAGATGTGGCCCACTGCCAGCAATTTTTATCTTCGTTGTCTATGCACCAACATCCACATACAAGGAAGATGAAATTGAAAAATTCTACATGGAACTGGAGGAGTTCTATAAAAAAAGATCACACCTTCTACAAGATCATAGTCAGTGATTTTAATGCCAAGATAGGACCGAGAAGAATAGCTGAAGAACACCACATTGGGACCCATGGCCTAGAATGGAACGAACAAGGTGAGAGACTATCTGAATTCATCATGTCCACCAAGACCATTCATGGGAACTCACAGTTCCAGAAAGCTGAAGTGAAACGTTGGACATGGGAATCTTCTGTTGAACAATTCCACAATGAAATTGACCACATCATCTTCAATCGATAGTTTTGCCTGACCAATGTCGCTGTCATCCCAAAATTCCAAACAGGATCGAACCACCGTCTCCTTCATACAAAATTCTACTTCACGCAATGGGGAGAAAAGGCTGCAAAGTTTAAGAAGAGAACTCCCAAATGACCACCAACTGGGAACTCTTTAGCACCATGGCGGCAACATGAGAAGATACCAAAACTGATGACATCGTTGAAGAATACAACCGACTGGTTCAGAACCTCCATGATTGTGCGAAGAATGCCAGGACGCCTGTCTTCAGAAACTCTCGAGCTCATTTGCCAACGTGGCAAGGCGCGAGCCTCAGGCGACCAAATGTTAACGTCCAAGCTTGCAAAGCGGTGCAGAGAAGCGATAAAAGGAAGACCTCAAAGACAGAAGAGCAGAAATACTGGAAGATGCATCAGAAGCCGCGAAAAGCATTCACACCGCCCGCCTGTCCTTCGCCAACTATAAGACCAAGATGACTTCCCTCCGACATCCTGATGGAGCTATCACATCTTCCAGAAAGGCAATGGAGAAGATTATCCAGGACTTCTACTCAGATCTCTTTGATAGCCATGTCCACCTGCCCACATACCAAATTCCACAGGATGGATATGTCATTCCCAACGTTCTCCCTTCTGAAATCTGACATGCCATTTCGTCAGTAAAGAAGAAAACAGCACCAGGCCCAGACAAAGTCAGACCTGAACACCTGAAGAATCTGCCGTCAGTACTCATCAATACACTAGCTTGGCTCTTCACACACTACCTGTCCGAATGCAAGGTGCCCTTCCAATGGAAAACCAGCAGGACAGTTCTAATGTTCAAGAAGGGAGACATTCACGACATCGGCAACTATTACCCCATCTGCCTGTTATCCATCATCTACAAGCTGTTTACACGAGTCATCCTGAACAGGATTGGCAGAACACTAGATGAAGGACAACCATGCAAGCAAGCAGGCTTCCGGAAAGGATTCAGCACAATCGACCATATCCACACAGTAACCAAGCTCATTGAGATTGTAGGGAGTACAAGATGCCACTCTGTCTCACATTCATTGATGTAAAGAAAGCCTTTGATTCTGTGGAGACTGAAGCAGTCATCGAAGCCCTAGCCAAACAGGGCGTTCAAACCCAATACATCAAGATCCTTCGTGAGCTGTATTACGGATTCACCATCAGGATCTCATCATTCTACAATGAAGTGATCACTGATGTCAAAAAGAGGGGTTCGACAGGGTGATACCATTTCACCAAAACTCTTCAGTGCCACCCTGGAGAACATCATGCGACAATTAGAATGGGAAGGAATGGGAGTGAAGATAGACAGTCGGCAACTACACCACCTCCGCTTTGCAGATGATATCATTCTAATAACACCAAGCATTAGCCAAGCGGCACAAATGCTGGCTGACTTCGACCGAGAATGTGGAAAGATAGGTCTACAGCTGAATCTAAACAAAACAATGTTCATGAAAAATGAACTAGTTGCAGAGACCCCACTCACTCTTGATGGAACAGACATCTCTGAATGCAGCAGTTATGTGTACCTAGGTCGAGAAGTCAACATGATGAACGACCTAAAACCTGAGCTGCGCAGGAGGAAGAGAGCAGCATGGAATGCCTTCAAAGGTATCGAAGAAATAGCTAAAAGGACAAAGAACCTCTGGCTCGGGCACATCTCTTCGACTCTACCATTCTCCCTGCATTAATATATGCCTCAGAGACCTGGGCCCTATGAAAGCAGGATGAGAATGCTATTCAGGTCTCCCAGAGAGGAATTGAAAGTTATGCTTGGAATATCACGCCTCGCGTGACCACACGGTTCATCAATAAATGCTGGATTTTGAGATGACTACAAGAGTATGCTACCCGGCACGGTAGAGTCTGGCAAGCTATCCGTGTCATATTTGATATGCCAAATACCAGTAACAAGTATAGACCTCATTCCCATGACCTGATGGAATGAATGGTTTGAGGCTCTTTATGTTCCTGGAGCAAGCAGGTGCCCTTGGGCTCTACTTGCATGAGACAGGACATACGGAGATGTTACTGGTACCCGCTAGAGCAAATTGATGATGAACGGGAAGACAGTGATACAGTGATACAGTGATACAGTGATCACGTCTCACTCAAGTGAGAGAAGAAATCCAGAGCTCCGATTTTGGATTTCGTCGCTATTCCAGATTCAGGAAAACTGTCTCGTTTGCCAAGGCATCGAAAATCAGATGGGCTGGACATGTAATGTGATTTGGAGACGACTGCTGGACTAGAGCCATTACTGACTGGATCCCACGGAATGTCAAAAAGATCACATGGCCGCCCACCTACAAGATGGTCAGACTTCCTTGTCAAGACCCTGAAGGAACGGTTTGAGGCTCTTCATATTCCTGAATCAACCAGATGCCATTGGGTTACTTGGCACGTGATAGGGTCCAATGGAAATGTTACTGGCACCTGCTCGAGCAAACTGATGAATAACGGGATTCAAGTGATCAAGTGACTGACTATAAGAAGTTATGTGAATATTTAAACAGTGTGGAGGGCTTCAGCGACATATTTCAGGAGGGAGGAGAACTATGATATAGGAGACATGAAACCAGAGAACAGGAAAACACATGCCTTGCACGTACCTGACCTGATTCAAATCCTTGGCTCCACACATGGTCCCCTCAAGCACCTCCAGGGGTCACACCTGAGTGCTGCTGGTGCCCCACTATCCTCCCTCACCCAAAAGAGAAGACAGCAAAATAAGTTACTAGTTACAAAGACAAAATAAAGGGAGGGAGGGAGGGAGGCCAGGGGAAAGGTGTCCCCACCCCACAAGTCAGAACACACTGCACCCTTAGTCTGCACCAAGCACCCACTGGCTAGCTGTCTGAGAATCACTGTGAGGGCCGCCCCCACTTAGCACCACTGGGGAGGCCCCCAAATGACGATAAATAATAAGGATGGAGCTACAGAACAGCAGGTAAGGCGCTTCGCTTGCATGTGGTCGACTTAAGATTCAAGTTCAAACTTCAACATCCCATAAGTTCCCCGGAGTCCACCAGGAGTGATCCCTCAGGGGCAGAGCCAGGAGTTAGAGCCCTGTGGTGTGGTCACCAAACAACAAAATAACAACAAAAAAAAGACTATAATTTTTAGAAAATGTAGTGAAGAAAAATGAACAGAATCTAACAGACCAGTGAGATAAAACCTAGTATCCTACCACATGAATGCTCAGAGTCAGAGGGGAGGAGAGAGGAAAGGGGAAGAAACAGTTTCTGAAGAAAACTGCATGCTACTATTCTGGAACGCATCCTTTAAAAATCCCTCAACTGGGCTGGAGTGATAGCACAGCAGGGAGGGCATTTGCTTTGCATGCGGCTGATCCAGGTTCGATCCCTGGCATCCCATATGGTTCCCTGAGCACCGCCAGGAGTAATTCCTGAGCAAAGAGCCAGAAGTAACCCTAAGTGTCGTTGGGTGTGACACAAAAAAAAAGCCAAAAAAAAAAAAAAGGAAAAAAAATATATATTTTAGCAACCCCGGAAGAGATCCAGACCCACCCACTCCAGACCCACAGCTGCGCAGCTCAGCCCCATGTGGAAGCAACCCATGGAGCTGACCTCCCGGTAAGGGGCTCAGCCAGCCCCTGGCCAAGTCCAACATTGCTCCAAGGGTTCACTCTCACGTGCGAGGGAGGGGCCATGCTGGCTGAACTTGGAGCAGAGATTTGGGCTCCTCCGCGCTTTCCTCCACCTCCATGCCAGCTACTGCAGAAGAGAGACCCACACCAGACCCACAGCTCCATTGGCGTGCGGCTGCTCTGCGGCCTCACAAGAGTCTTAGATAGTACTGATTTTAGGATCAGGTCCTTCTCAGGATCTTTCACATTTATACACTGTATACAGTTCTAGGCAGGTTCTAATTGATACCCGTCATCCCAGTAAGCCTAGCAAGAAGCCAGAGCAACCCACACATCATGAGGTCAGTCATTCTCAACATCCAGACTCCATAGTTCCTCAGAGCTCCACCCAAGAGAAAACCTGATCTTTCTCCTTTAAGTTTCATCAGTAAAACTCGAGATGAGGGGCTGGAATGATAGCCCAGCAGGTAGGGCGTTTGCCTTGCGACGCGCCGACCGGGGTTTGATCCCGGCATCCCATATGGTCCCCTGAGCACTGCCAGGAGTAATTTCTGAGTGCAGAGACAGGAGAAACCCCGAGCATTGCTGTGTGTGACCCAAAAAAAGCAAAAAAAAAAAACCTCAAGATGAGAGCCTTCTACTGAGAGTATACCACCACACAGCAGAACCTGGCAAGCTACCTGTGTTTTATTTGATATGCCAAAAACCAGTAACAATGATGGACCTCAATTCCATGACCTGAAGAATGGTTTGAGGCTCTTCCTATCCCTGGAGCAAGCAGATGCCCTTGGGCTACACTTGCCTGGGACAGGACTATGGAGATATTACTGATGCCTGCTTGAGCAAATTGATGAACAATGGGAAGACAGTGAGAAGTAAACCCATTAGGTCATAGTGTCTAATCCTTTTTGTGTGCTGATATCAGTAACAGCACACAAAAAGGATTAGACACTATGACCTATGGGATTTACTTCTGAATGCAAAGATGGTCAACATATGAAAATCAATATAATACAGTGTTGCACTACAGCTGCCCAGAGCCTCTGCATCTGCCCTGGATTGCCTCCTGCAGGTCACTTAGAAGATAGGAGGGTAGTCTAAATGTGGCAGTTTATCTGACCATGTATTCTGTACTGGCTGGGTATAAATATTCTCTCATGCTACCACGATCAACGTGGGACTGACTAGTAGATCTTACCAGCATATTTGCCAGGTCACGTTGGTCTCAAAGTAATAAGATCAAAGAGAAATGCTGTTTGCCTCCAAGCAAGCAAGCATGGCTCTCCTGATAACTCAAAGCTAATATAACAGAACTACCATGAACTACCACGACAAGACTCTTGTGAAGGCTTGGAGAAATATTTTACTGGCATTAGTATAGTCTTTGGTACAGAGGCATGCCATCTCAGAAACCCCATTCTCATCCCTATAAAGACATTTCCTAGGCAGATCTTAGCTCGAGACATTAGCATCTAAAAAGGCCTAGGTGAGGTGCTGGGAGAAATTACCTGAGGGCATTTGACCCTGCTGGCTTCCCATAAAAGTGGGAGGTCTGAGTTGCAGGGGGATAAAACTAGTTTGCTTCCTCTCTTGAGCTCTCTTTTTTGGGCTCTCTCTTTTGGGGCTGGCACTCTTCTTGGGTTGCTCTCCCCCTTTCTGCTGGTGCCTTGTCTTTGTCTCCTCTATAGGGGCTTAACATGTGGTAGCTGCTGTCTTGGCCTACACATGGCTGGGGTCCTAGCCGGGAATCCTAAGCACAGGGATTTTCCTATTGCTGATTTGTATGCCTGAACCTGTGATAAGTAAAAGCGCTTTAAAACCTCCCCGATTCCTGCGTCTTTCTCCATCCGCTGGCCGCTGGTCTCATGGGGCAGAAGGGGATCCCTGACCCTGCTCCCGGTTTTTGTGTGGGGCACAGCAGCATTTCCCTGCAATACAGGATGACATAAATAGTAAAGCAAGTAGGGTGCTTGCCTTTCATTCAGCTGGCCTGGGTTAAATCCCTGGCACTGGATGTCGTTCTCCAAGCCTGCTAGGAGTGATCCCTAACCACAGAGCCAGGAGTAAGACCTGAGCACTGGTTGCCTTCCTTTCACGTGGCCTGATATGGTCCAAAAACAAGCCCCAAAGCCCAAAACCATATAATACAAATAGAACTACTGCACAATCCAGAAGTTGCACTTCTGGGTGGCCAGAGAAAGTAAAAACAGGATGTTGATGAGAACTCCACTCACACATCACTTAGAAGCAATATTCACAATAGCCAGGAAAATGAATAAAGGTGTGCTTTTTTGTCTGTATGTGGAAAATGGCAACCCCAGCTCGTCCGTCAGAGCTTCACCCGGCAGAAGAGCTAATCACAAGCTCAGCTCGCATGGCCGCTTTGTCGCCGCAAGGTTCATCAATAAATGCACAAGATGAGAGGCGACTACAAGAGTATCCCATCCGCAAGGCAGAGCCTGGCAAGCTACCCATGTTGTATTTGATATGCCAAATACCAGTAACAATTATAGACCTCATTCCCATGACCTGATGGAATGGTTAGAGGCTCTTTATGTTCCTGGTGTGAGCAGATACCCTTGGGCTACATTACCACCTGAGAGGACATATGGAGATGTTACTGGTGCCCGCTCGAGCAAATCAATGAACAATGGGAAGAGAAGTGATATGTGATACAAGTGATGTGTCAGTATGGACAGGCATGTGTATAAACACACACAATGGACTTCTTCAGTACCGAGAAAGAAAGTCTATTGTTTGTGATAACACTGACAGTTTTTTTTTTTTTTTTGCATTTTGGGTCACACCCAGAGATACCCAGGGATAAATCCTGGCTCTGCATTCAGGAATTACTCCTGGCCATGCCGGGTACCATATGGGATGCTGAGGATTGAACCTGGGTCGGCCGCATGCAAGGCAAACACCCTACCAACACAGAAAGATCTTGAGGTCATCATGCTAAATGAATTAAGTCAGTGATTAAGTCAGAACTAGACAGATACTACATGATATCATTTATATGTGGAGTCTCAAACTTATAGGAACTAGTAAAAGATGAAAACTAAAAAGAAAGGTTATTTATGAAAATCCCCAGCAAAAATAATTACTTTTTTTTTGGGGCGGGTCTTTTTTGGGTCACATCCAGCGATACTCAGGGGTTATTCCTGGTTCTGCACTGAGGAATTATTCCTGGTGGTGCTTGGGGGACTGTATGGGATGCTGGGAATAGAACCCAGTTCAGCTGATTCAAGGCAAATGCTCTACCGCTATGCTATCGCTCCAGCTCCATAATAATTCTTACTAGTGAGAGACTAGAAACTTCTTATCTAAGAGCTGAGATAAGGCAATTTCACCACATCCAATCAAAATACTCTGGTTAATCACCTTAGCCAGAGAAATTAGGCAAAAAGATAAATAAAACACATTCACATTGGAAAGGGAGAAGTAAAATTAACTTCACAAATGACATGATTTTATATGTGGAAACCCAGGGCAGAATAGATATTACAGGGGGAAATCACTTGCCTTACACAAAATAGATCTGGTTCAATTTCCAGCACCCCCTAGGGTTCCCAAGTACCACCAAAAGTGATTCCTGAACACAGAGCCAGAGTAAGCCTGAGGATTGTGGGGTCTGGTCTAAAATAAACCAAAAAAAAAGAGAAAGAACACCCCAAGTTTACACATAGAAACAAGAAGCCACTGGCCTATGGCCCTAGAGATGACAAGACACAGATTACAGAGTAGTAGGGCCCAGGTGAAGATTCTAAATTTCTTACACTGGAGAATGTGTAGGGCTAGGATCAGGCCTTCACACTGTTGGCAGTCAGGTGGTATAGGACTAGTCAGGATGCAATCCAGACCAGGCATCAGGGGTGACCAGGCATCAGGGGTGACCAGGCATCAGGGGTGACCAGGCATCAGGGGTGACCAGGCATCATAAGTGACTATACACTGGTAAGGAGAGGCCTAGACATCAGGGAGGACCCCAGAGCCATCTACTTAAGCTACAATAAGCTATAAACTGCTTAAGCATCTGAACTTTCTTTTTTGTTTTCTTTGTTTCTTTATTTCTTTCTTTTCTTTTTTTTGGCCATACCTCGTGGTGCTCAGGGCTTATTCCTGGCTCTGCACTCAGGGATCACTCCTAGCAGGTCACGAGGTATCAGGATAGAACCTGGGTCACATGCAAAACAAGTGCCCTACCTATTGTAGTCTTTCAGGCTCCAGGCATCTGAGTTTTATTTGTATACTTACCTTTGCATTGATTTTTTCTTTTTTTGGGTCACACTCAGCAATGCTCAGGGGTTTCTCCTGGCTCTGCACTCAGGAATTACTCCTGGCGGTGCTCGGGGACCATATGGGATGCCGGGGATCGAACTCAGGCCAGCACGGGCCGGCTGCATGCAAGGCAAATGCCCTACCTGCTGGGCTATCACTCTGGCCCCTGCATTGAGTTTTATATGCAAATCTTTACACTCAAGAACCCAGAGCTCAAAAATAAATCCACCTTCATGATAACAATCTTTCAGCCCCACGTGGTCATCTAAATTTGGAGGGAGGTGTTTGGGCCACACCTTGCAGTGCTCAGGGGCTATTCCTGGTTCTGTACTCAGGAGTGACCCCTGGCCTTATTCAGAGGCTGTGGATTTTAACCAGATTCACAGCAGCAGAAGCTGCGTGCAAGGCAAATGCCTTACTGCCAGTACTCTCTCCAGCAACACCCCCTTACTTTCTAACTTTTCTACAATGCATATATATAGTTATTGGCAGCCTACATTTTAGAATATGCTACAAAAATAATAAAAATAAGTCAATGTTTTGTTTCCCCTTCTCACCAGCAGCATCTGGCCCATTCATTTGCCAACTCCTCTGCTGTCGGGGAACGCCGCCGGGTCCCCGACAGTGTCAGGACAGAAGTTGTCTTCTACCTCCCGAGGACGCCGGGAGAAAGATGAAAACTCACGAGTCCGGTGCAGTTCCAAAAATGGCTTTTAATAGCACAAAAGCTCTTCCACAGCAATCCGATATAATGAACAAACTCTAGCTCTGGTCCGAACTTAGACCATACAAAAGAGCCTAAGTCTCCCACCAAAGAGAGAGGATGTCACCCGAGCTGAGTCCTACCCAGAAGGAGCAAAAGGCCAAAGAGCAAAAGGCCAAAGCCAAAAGCCAAAGCCGCAGGAGCCAAAAGCTGAAGGCTGAGGGAACCAAAAGGCAAAAGGTGAAGGGGCCTCAAGTCAGCCCCCTTATATACACCAAAGTAACCCAATCGGGAGGTTGTCATGCCAACAAAGAACCCTAAACAGAATGTACTGCCACACCCTATTGTAGGTATAAACAAAGGTTACACCAAGGACTAATCCCGAGATTATCTCTTATGTAAAACACTGGAGAGAGAGGGGGCTGATATAAAGTAATACATCTTAACTTCATGAGCTTCATGTAATCTAGATGGTACCCACAAGGTCCTTATTATTATCTGCACCAGGGTGATTCTGAGTATCTTGTTCTCATGTACTGAAAGGGTCATACTCGCCTGCTTAGAGCAAACTAGTATGATCCTTCCTATAGTCTTCCTTTAGTCTCAGCGTAGCCAGGGTGGTAGTCTCCTGGTAAATTCTAACTGTCCCACGTTGGGTGCAGTGGGTATAAAGAGGAGCTGTGCCCAATCTAGAAAACATAGAAGTCTTAGTAGATGTATAAGTCAGAAGTTATTCAATCAAGGTGACTTCTGTAACTGCCACACCCTCTAGCAGTGTTTACATAGAAGAGAGGTCTTATTAGAATGAACCTTGACTTAAATAAGATTAAGCTGGGAGTGAGCAAAACAACAAAACTCCCAGATTAGCTAAACATGTCCTCCAACACTCTGCTAAGGTCAGGAAAAAAGAATACTCCCCACAAGACAGAGCCAAGCAGTGAGAATTGTGCTCAAGAGCCGCCTTACGAACGGGCAGAAGTCAACTTTACAAAACCACTTTCTTGCTCTCCGGCAACATCGTCGCTAAGGCAGTTCCTATTCACGAAGCCAGAATGCAGACAGGACTTTCTTCGATGAGGCAAACTTGGCAGCGGCCGGGCCTTTGCGAAGAAGACCGGAGCAGAAGCAAAGGAGCAGGGCGAGGTCGAACCCCAGCCTGTCGCTCCCTGAGCACCTTCTTTCCCGTCAGCACCTTCTTTCCCGTCAGCAGCTGGGTGCGGGTCTCCACGGGAGAGAGAAAACCACGACGACGAGCGAAGCTCTGAGGACTGCGGAGCCGGCCGCTAAGGAAGTATTCGAGAAAAAACGGCACAGCGGGGGCGGGTGCCGCACGCAGCCCACCCAGCTCCATCTCGGCATCCCAGAGGGTCCCCGAGCACCGCCAGGCGTAATTTCTGAGCGCAGTGCCAGGAGCGACCCCTGAGCATCGCCGGGGTGACCCAAGAAGGCCGAAAAATGGAAAAGGAAACACAAAGGACGACGCGGACCGCGGATGTGGACGCGGCTCTTCCTCAGGACTCCTGGAAGCACGGAGTGTCAGCGACGACGCCGAACGCGCCCCGCGGTGCTCCTCAACCTGCTCCCCGAGCACCACAGGCCACAGGGGCCGCGGCGGAGTGTCAGCGACGACGCCGAACGCGCCCCCGCGGTGCTCCTCAACCTGCTCCCCGAGCACCACAGGCCACAGGGGCCGCGGCGGAGTGTCAGCGACGACGCCGAACGCGCCCCGCGGTGCTCCTCAACCTGCTCCCCGAGCACCACAGGCCACAGGGGCCGCGGCGGAAGCGCGGCGAGCGGCGGGTCTGGAGGGGCGCCGCGTGGTGTGGCTGGGGGCGTCCTTCTTCCCAGGCTCTTTATTTTACGTGCAGACCCCTTTACCCGGGTCAGTACGAGGGGTCTTTGGAAGCCTGAGGGCGGAGAGAGGCCCCTAACATGTCAGGTCCCTTCCAAAAGGTTCCATACTCAAAGACCCCAAGCTCGGGTGGTAGCAACACGCAAGCGGAACAAGGTGGCTCCGCCCCATCCCCCGCGCGCACCCACCTCTTTTGGGCGCCCATCCACCTTTTTTTTTGAAGCAGCGCTCACACCCCTTCCCGGAAAGCCGGGAGTCCCGTCCCGACCTTCCCACAAGCAAGGCCACACCAAGCTCCCGCCTCAGCTAAGCCACTTCCGGTAGTCTGGGGAGGCGATGCGCACGCGCCCTGCAGCGGGGCGGAGCCAGCTCATGCGCCCAGCGGCAGGGCGGAGCTAAGGGCGACACACAGAAAAGGCGGGAAGGGTCCTGATTGGCTGATCACCCACGAACAGCCCCGTCCTCTGCTAAGGATGCCCCAGCCGTCCCCATAGGCACCTTTCCCCCATAAGGGATGTGGAGCCCCCAGGCGGTTCTCGGTGTGGTTCTGATTCACAGCCAGCTTGTTCCGGGGGACCTTCCGCAGCTCCTGGGACAGGAAGGGGCGGGGCTTGTAACCACACGGTGGGCGTGGCCAGAGGGGTAGGCAGAGATTATGGCGCAAGGGAAGGGCGGCTGCTGGGTCGGGGCGGGTGGCACTGGGTGGGGGTGGGGGGCACTTGAGCTGTTTCTTGGAACCTGCACCTGCTCCTCCTTGCCTCCACAGGGCAAGACGATGTGGGAACCCAAAAAGAAGACGCGGACAGGCAGCTGTTCAAACTGCAACATTTAGTTATACAACACAAAGTCTAGCAACATTTACACGACCAGTGTGAATGTTTGTTGGCTTGTTTTCAGTTGGGAACTCGAATCATGTCACCAAAAGGTGGGCTGGGACTGGTAACGTTGAAACGGGTCGCTCTTGCATCCCCTAGGCTTGGGCCTCGTGCTCCCAGAGGGCTAATGGCCCAGCCTCTGAGCAAGTTGTGTCCAGGTGGAGATAGGGTGTGTTGGGGAATGGGGGGGAGTTTTATAAAGAAGTGACTGTGGGGCACTGGCAACCAACATTCGCAAACATTCATGCACTGAGGGGACTCTTCCATGGGCCCACAGTGACGACTGTGAGCAATTAGCTCTTGACTCCCACCAACGGGGTTGAGGGCTTGGGGGCTGGGAAGAGCTCCCTCTTATTGCTACATGGACAGAGGGTGTTTTTCTTCCTCAAATTCACATCTCGTGGGCTTCTGGAATTTTCTGCATGTGTTTGGTTCCCTTCTTTTTCCCCTTAAAGTCTAAGGGAAAAAAGAGGTTTTTTCTGAGGGAAAAACTGAGGAAGTCAGTTCCAGAAATGCCTCTTCAGGGAAATTGCTCTTCCAAAGTGGCTGCTTGGTGGTGTAAGAAAGGATATGAAACTATTCTGGACCGCCAAACGTGATGAGGTGTGTAAGGAAAAAATAAAAAACAGGAAACAAAAGCGATCCTAGCCCTTGCTCTCCCTTCTGGGACGATCCATCCTGACAAACAGCTTTAGGGTCATACAGGAGACACCCTTGTTCCACATCGGGCTCACACAGCTGACATCCACAAATCTGACAAGAGCAAGGTTGCCGTCTTGGCCCCGGAAGGGGACCCAAGAGCGGCGCATGCAGGAGCGGGAGGGGCTGTGCCATGCCCTGGGAGATGGCCACAGGTAGCTGGCATGGTTGGCAAGGGCAGAAGCAGCGCTTGGTGAGTTCTTTCACCTCGCAGACAGGCCGGGAGCGGCGGACACAGACGATGGAGGGCAGTGCGGCGAGAACTCCATTCCACGGGGTGGGGGGGAGGGTGGCGTGGAGAGTGGAGGAAGCAAAGTGTTCTAGGGAGGCAGCCAGCCGCTCCCACCTGCTAAGGGCTGCCCCCCTCACCGCCCCAAAGGCCACGGCCGGCAGCTCTAACAGCCGCGAGGCGTGACTGGAGAAGCAGCGCTTGGAAGGGCCTTCACTCAGCTGTGGGGCAGGGGGCGGCTGGCGCTGGCAGAAGGACAGTGCCCAGGGAGACCTTCTCCCTGCAGGGGGTTGAGAAGGGTTGAGAGTATGGACGCCAGCAGCTGGCCACAGACATAAAACACAGCCGCTGCCGGCAGACTGAGATCAGGGTCTTGGGGGGTCCAAAGGCCGTTGTCCTGCTCAGCCTCTCCAGCACCTGCCCCCACCCAGAAATCCTCCCTGAGAGGAAGTGAGGGCAGTAGGGTTTCTAGACCATCTCCACCCTGAACTGGCTGTGGAAGCCGGGGCAGGCCCTTCTGGGGAAACGCGTCACCCAGGGCCCTGCTTCCTGCCTTAAGTCCCTATGACAGGGGGAGGGAAGTGTGGGGAGACGGGGTCAAGAGCCTCAGCGCAGATGGGGAGAGGGAACCCGGGCTCCATCTGGTCACCCAAACCCTTCTCCTGGTCCGCTGAACCTTGTGCTGAAGTCTGTATTTTCCTAGCACCTGAGTGATAAAGGGAGTGTAATGCTGGAATTCCCAGAGGCCCAGAAGAACACTAGGAGTGGACCAGGGACAGAACAGAAGGTTGGGACGGGATTATGGTAAACTGCATCCTTTGCTGTTTCCCTGCCCTGGACTTCAGCCACCTCACGGGCTAAAGGAGGAGGAATCTGTGTAGAGTACCTGTGTGGTCGCATGTGCAGAAACACGCCTTAATAAGCAGGGTGAGAGGGAGCGGCTGCAGCAGGGTACTAGGATTGGGGGCACTGTTGGGAATGTCTGCAGCACTCAGGAGGGGGCGTCAGAGATGCACACAGACAGACAGACATGCAGTTAATGTCAGCACAAAGGCGAGGAGCCAGAGCATTAAAGCAAGGCGGGGTGGGGGGGGGTAGGCGGGGCAAAAAACTAGGAAAGGAAGTGGGTAGGGCAGCTCAGCTTGGCCACCAGGCAAGGCGAGCACAGGAGTGTTTCTGGGCTTTCTTCTACTTGGTTCTAGAACACAAAGCCTGCGAAGAAGGTGGAGCAGAACTCGGCTGTGCCCCAGCTGCCCAGACAGCTCTGGATGAGGGGTCTCGTGGCTGTGGGCACTGTCCACCCAGTCTCCTCTGCACTGGTGTCACAGTCAATTTTGGAAGTCGATGGCGGAAGCCCACAAATAAGCCCGTGCTGACTAGCCCTGACAGAGACGGGCTAAGAAAGGCAGGAAGGGGAGGCAGGGTCAGGAGGCGCGGTGGGGATGCACAGCAGCGGGGACAGTGACAGGGATAGCCTTTGGACAGTGACACAGACCCAAGGGTGGCGCTCCCTTCCATGCTGGCCAGCCCTCTGCTCTCCCAGGAACTTCAGCCTATCTCCAGCGCCCCAGGCCACCCCGAGTCTCTCAGGGACAAAAGGCTGAAGGCTTCATGCTCAAATCCTTCCTCAGAGTCTCTGGGGTCTCCCTGGGGATGGGCTCAGAGATAAGCGAGATCCTTATGGATCTTGCTCCTGTCATTTTAAAAGGAAGTGTCCCCCAGGTCCACCGCTCTGTTCTGAAGGGACACAGGGAAAGAGGACGGATAATGGACAGCCACGGGGACCCCAAGTGGCAAAGAATTTCCAGGGAGGGGCTGGAGAAGACCTCACCCCCGCTCTCGCTTGCAGACACCAACACACACACGCACACAAACACGCAGAGGACACGGTGCTCCACAAACAGCAGACAGGCCCATGGGACGGAGGCGGGCGAACGTGGTGTGTGGGGTGCCACGTGAGGGGTGTGAGGGGATGGAGGGGCATCAGGGGTTACTGTCGTGGCTGGCCTCTGTGTCGCGCTCACCGGGGAGGCCTCCATTGTCATTGAGCCGCTTGGCCCGGTAGGTCTCGTAGTGGATGTTGTGCGTCACTTCCTTGAGGTCCTGGAGGTGGGTCCTGAAGGGCGAGAGGCAGGTGGGGCGGGAGCAGTGAGCGGCCAGGCGCAGAGCTGAGGCAGCCCCATCTCTTCCAGGCCCCGCCCCAGAGCCTAGGAGACTTCCTCAGCCCCTCCTGCCAGGAGAGTGGCGTTAAGACAGAGAGCCCACCGGACCCCAGCAAGCACACCCTATGGGGGAGGGCAGCTTACCGGATCACGAAGTCACGAAGCAGGGCAAACTCACAGTGGCCGAGGTTCTCCACTGCAAACGAGACCACGCAGGGTCACCACACAGGCGGTGACCCCCACAGAAAAGCCAGCCCGCTTCGAATGTCCCCCACCCTTGCCCACTGCAGTGTGCCCCCGCCGCCGGCCCCACTTACAGAACGCATCTGTACTAAGCGGTTATCACGCATCCAGCTAGTCTGGCAGCAAGCAGGGACTAGTGCTCGACAGATGAGGAAACATCTGCAGTGAGCCCAGGGCTGAGATGTGGGTCCACCCCGGGGAGGCTCATCCTGGGCCTGGGGAGAGTCTGCAAGGCAGGCCCAGGGCTTGGGAGCGCTGGCCTCACCCAGATTCAGCATCTAATCTCAGAGAAGTTTCAGCTCCAAAGCATCATCCTCAACCAAGCTGGACTTCCCATGTCAGCACCAATGCATTCACCTGCTCCGTAAGATCGGCACCCTCCTTAGTAGAGGAGGAAGCTGTTCTGGAACAATCCTTTTGGTCTCCCTCTTTATGATAATAAAAGCCCTCCCACGGGGGTTTCTGCAAAGCTCTGCAAGGCCTGTATACTTGCTTGCTGCAAAGCCACCTGGTTCCTGTTTCATAAAGCCTATTAGGGTTCTAGCTTGCCGAATTTTGTAACATGTAAAAAATAGACCATCTTTTATTTTATTTTTGGATTATTATTATTATGCTTTGCTATGGCCAGTAATGTTCAGGAGCATTGCTCCTGGGATCAGGAATTGAACCTAGGCATCTCACATGCAAAGCATGCCCCCAGTTTTGTTTATATTTTTCTTTTTGGGTCATACCCAGTGATGTTCAGGGGTTGCTCCTGGCTCTGCACTCAGGAATTACTCCTGGCGGTGCTCGGGGACCGTATGGGATGCTGGGGATTGAACTCGGGTTGGCCATGTGCAAGGCAAACACGCTACCTCTGGACTATCGCTCCGGCCCCTTTAGATACCCCTTTGGAAGCTATAGAAGTATCACTCCACATCCATTAAGCACCTACTATTTGCTAATCATTGGCCAACCATTGTGGGAGCAGAAGAGAAAGATGAAGACGGAGCCTTCCAGGCTTAATGGAGAGAACAGACATTCTCGTAAATAATTGCAAGTCAAGAACTCAATGACGACAAAGTGCTTTTTTTTTTGGGGGGGTCACACCCGGCAATGCTCAGGGGTTACTCCTGACTCTGCACTCCAGGAATTACTCCTGGCAGTGCTCAGGGGACCATATGGGATGCCGGGGATCGAACCTGGGCGGCACAGGCGGCCGCGTGCAAAGCAAACGCCCTACCACTGGGCTATTGTTCCAGCCCCCAAAGTGCTATTTTTATGAAAAGGTGCACTCGTTCTTTTTGTGGCTCGGTGGCAGAGCACATGCCTGGTGTTCAGGAGACCCATTTGTCCCCAACACCACAAAAGACCGAAAAACAAATTCTAATGAAGGGTCATAAAAGAGAAATAAGGGGCGGAGTGACAGCACAGCGGGTAGGGAGTTTGCCTTGCACACGGTTGACCCGGTTCGACCCCCGGCATCCCATACGGTCCCCCAAGCACTCCCAGGAGTAATTCCTGAGCAAAGAGCCAGGAGTAACCCCTGAGCATCCCGGTGTGACCCAAAAAGCAATAAGTAAATAAATGAACGAATGAATAAATAAATAAATAATGAGAAATAACCCAACACAATGGGATTGGCTTGGTAATGGAGTCTAAATCAGTGATTCTGCCAGGCGTAGCCTGCCCAGTGTGACTGGGTGTGGTCAAAAGACAAATCTGAGGGTGAAATTCAAGTATCACAGCTAACAAGTCAGTGGCTTTGGGCAGGAGCTTAAGCTGAGCCCCGACTGACTTGGGAGCAGGTGGAAGGTACAAACCCCATTCTCTGAAAACCATCAGAATCCTTAGAAATTGGGCCAGAGCGACAGCACAGTGGGGAGGGCATTCGCCTGCACCACGGCCAACCTGGGTTTGATCTCCGACATCCCTTATGGAGTAATTCCAGAGTGTAGAGCCAGGAGTGACCCCTGGGCATCGCCAGGCTTGACCCAAAAAGCCAAAAAAAAAAAGAATCCTTAGAATCTGCCATAATCACCCCTCATCCACTACGGAGCAGTCTGTCAGGCACCCTGTTGGGCACAGGCACTTCGGGGAGCCCCTCCTGGGTCCTTCGTTGTCCCACCATGGGGACACCTTTGACACCATCGAGTCAGAGCTGAGGTGCTCTCAGGGCTTCCTGCCAGGTCTCTCTGCTTCTCAAATGAAACCATCAACTCCTGACAGCCCCCCCACCCCCACACACACACCGGCCCGTACATTTCATTTATCCCATCTGGCACCTCAAGCTCAGAACAGCTAAGTAAGCGTCACTCACTGCCGGCTCTGCAGATCGCATTACCTTCAATGATTCCCCAGGGCGTTTTCCTGCCCAGCACACGCTTGCCGTTCACTTGGTACTCCTTGTCGCTCCCCACCACGGCGAAGGGCATGCTCTCCTGCTGGAGGGCAGAGACACCCGTCAAGCCCCCAGCCTTTGGGTCTGACCCGGGCTGGCTCACACCTCTGCCCCCTTGACAGGTTCGGTTTGATCGGGAGAATGTTGAGATCTGTACGGCAACACCTCTGGGACCTGATGTCAGACCTGTCAAACGCTGTCAAACCTCCTGGCAGAGCCGCTCCTCAGCTGCGGCGCTCAGGCTTCTGCACCCACTTCCAGTGGGCACCAGTTTCTTTGCCCCAGCAGCTAGGCTGTGAGCTCACCGCAGCCTGTGTTTCTCTCTGAGCTATCTGCTAACCTGTACGAGGTTTGGTGGTGGTGTTTTCTCCAGTTTTTATATTCTTTTTATTCTTTATTTGTGGGGGCAGTGGGTTTGAGCCACGTCCGAAATGCTCGAGTTAGTCCTAAGTCTGCGCTCAGGGGACCACAGGCAGTGCCAAGGACGGGACTGGAGCTGGCCACGTGCAAGACAAGTGCCTTAACCCCGTCATATCCCTTGAGCCCCTGTACAAGGGCTTTTGAGGGTGAGGGTGTTTGGGTCACACCTGACAATGCTCACTCCTTTTGGGATGCCAGGGACCGAACCCGGATCGGCTGCGTGCAGGGCTGGTGTCTTCCCTGCTGTGCTATCGCTTTGCTCCAGCCCAATAAGTTCTTGAGAGTGGGTCAGTACCACGACCAGCAGCAGAGGCGTCGGGCGACCAGAGCGTAGACGCCGTTTCTCTGAGAATAAGCAGTGTTTGGGAAAGGCTGGATAAAGGGGGATAAAGTGAATCCACTTTTTGCAAAAAGGTGGGCTTAGACTCAAAGAAGGGGGCCGGAGGCGATAGCACAGCAGGGAGAGCGTTTGCCTGCAGCTGTGGTTGACCGGGATTTGATCCCCCAGCATCCCATAGGGTTCCCTGAGCACCACCAGGAGTAATTCCTGAGTGCAGAGCCAGGAGTAACCCCCTGAACATTGCCGGGTGTGATCCAAAAAGCAAAAAATAAAAAGAAAGAAAGACCTGAGAGAGAAAGCTAAACCTCCCAGCCAGACGGCAGGAGCCATGGCACGGCGGGGGGAAGGGCGTCTGCCTTGCATGTGACCAGCCCAGGTTCACTGTGACCCAAACATATAAAAACAAAAAACCAGGAAATTCCCTAGCCTCCTCCCCGAAGCCCCCCCATTCTTGGGAGGCTGCTGGGTGGGAAAGCAAGCGAGGGGCAGAGGGGTCTCCAGGCGCCTGCGGGGCTGTGAGCAGCCGAGACTCGCACCCACCCGGATTTTGTCATTCTCCGTCTTGTCCTCCAAGTCCTCATCAAATTCCTTCTGGGGGTAGAACTCGATGCCATTCACTTCCAGCTCCTTGCGAACCTGGGGTGGGAGGGATGGGAGGTGGGCAAGAGCCAGGCCGTGGGAACGGGAGGGGTAGGAGGAGGCGGGCGAGAGCCAGACCACTGGAGGAGGGGCGTGTGCCCGTGTGCCCTGTGGCGGCCGGGCCCCGGAACCCTGCACTTGGCACACAGCAACACGGCCTCGTCCACTGCCTGCACTGACAGCGACCTGGGCTCCCTGCCACCAGGCCAGCTAGCACATTCCTGGGAGCGAACTCATGCCATCGCCCCATTCCCTTAACAGGGAGCAGGAGTCCCCCACCCACTGGCCTCTCTCTAGCCTGAAATCTGGCTTCCTCCAGGAAGCTGTCCAGGAGAGCTGCTTCTTCCCGGAAGCCTGCCAGGACCTCCCCAGTGCTGGTCTACTTGACTGTCTCTGGGTTAGCTTGGTGGGAAGAATCCCAAGGAGAGCAGTGGCTCAGGGCCCAGGAGCAGCTCCCAGGAGTCTGCCCAGCTGTACAGGCCTGACAGTTCCATGCTCTGCCTAGTGGTGCTTGGGACCGTAAGGTGCTGGGCAGCAAACTGGGGCCTTGGCCATGCCAGATCTAAGTGTCTCCTTGTCATTATTGTTTGGGGCCACACCTGGAAGTGCTCAGGAATCACTCCTGGCAGTGTTTGGGGACCCTATGGGGTGCTGGGGATTGAATCTGGGTCAGCTGCATGCAAGGCAAGAAACACCCGACCCGATATACTATCGCTCCGGCCCTGAGTATAAGTTTCTTCAAGGCAGGTACTGCCTGTCTGCTGATCTTGCCTCTCCCTCCCTGCACACATAGATCTTCTAGAACATTCCATGAAGGACCAGCAGACTTTTGGCTGTAGGTCTCCTTTTCAGCAACCTAACAGCACGGTCTCTGGGTCTTGGTGTAGGGTCTGGGGTGGCAGGAAGGAGGCCCCCCCCCCATCGACCGTCACTCCTCAGCCACAGTCCCCTGGCCCCTCTCGCATGGAGCATGAGGGGGGGGGGCAGGGCTCACCCGCTGCTTGAATTCCGACTTCTCCTCCAGCGTCATGGTGTCAGCCTTGGCGATGACTGGGATGATGTTCACGACCTTGCTCAGGTGCTTCATAAACTCCAGGTCCAGCGGCCGCCAGCTGGGGGCAGCGGAGGGGGCGGTTGGCGCCACCCACCTGGCTGTGTCCCCCACAGATGCCTCCTCTCTGCCCCCTCCCGACCCCGGCACTCCCCCAGGGCCTTGTTCCCATCGGGGCACAGCTGTGTCCTGACAGCGCTGCCCCCGTGGCCCGCCCAGACACTGTTGCCTGCTGGTGTCTTTTTCTGCCTAGGAACCGAGTCTCGGCTCCCCACTTTCCCCTTCCAGCACCCATCCTGGTGGTCTCTGGCCCTTCCCAAGGTTCTGATACTCCCATCTGGCTCAGGCCCAGGCGTTTGTGAGGGAGAAAGTGAAGCTTTTCAAGTCTGGGTCCCTCCATCAGGCACCCCTAGGACACCACCAGTGTTTGGGGGAGGGTCCTACCCACATCATCATCTTAAGAACTGAGCCCTAGCCTGGCAGCCTGCTATGAGCCCCCAACACACACAGCCCCACACATGCCGGGAAGAGAGCACATGCCATGGCATTGTCTGCCCCTTCGCCTGGTGGCCCCCTCAGGCCTGAGCACCCATGCCCCAGGCTGCTGCCAGCCTGAATCCTGCTCCTGAATGCCCAAGGGGCCTGGTCACCCTCCAGCTGTCCCCAGCATCTGCTCCTCTCTCGTGCCACTGCCCACCCCACACCCCAGCAGGCCCCGCAGCAGACAGGAGCCTCAGGCACACACTGAGCACTTGTCCCTCAGCACCAATGAGCAACGGTGCCGGGACTGATGCTGGTGCCTGACCCTGGCCGAGTCCAGGTCTCGGCGGGCCACGCACGCAGTGTCGGTGGGGAGATGAAGTAGAGGCAGCAGTGCACGCGCGTGTCAGGGATGCGCTTCTTCCTGGCGATGTTCACCTCCTCCTTCAGGAACTTCTCGTACTGCTCGTTGATGTACTTCTCGATGGGCTCCCAGCTGCGGGCAAGGGGGACAGGACCCCAGCATGGCTAGTGAGGACGTGACCGCAGCAGCCGTGGGCACTCAGGGGAAGTGCAGGACGGCCGCAGCAGCCACCCTCTGGTTGTCCTGACAATGACCTTCCTCAGTGGAGGAGGACACACACAGGGAAGGCAGAGGGTCAGCTCCCCAGTTCCTTCCGTGTGGGGACACCCCCTGTTCCTTCCCAACAGCATGCGGACCCCTTTCTTGTCTGGGGGGCTCGCCTCCCGTCTAGAATCTTCCATCCATACACCGTTAGCGGCGGCTTCACACTGCCCCACCGTCCTCTCTGTGCACACGGATGCGGCAGCATTGCTCCGAGGCGTCCTGGAGGTCCCTACGGAAACTTTGCGCCCTGCTCTCCCTCTGCCCTTGCTCGGGTCCCCACATCCAGCCCACAGGCCACACTCCTGCCATGGGGCCCGAGAGCCCGGCCTGGCCCATCTCAGCAGCCCAGAGCTCCTGTCTGAGGCCTGGGTTGGCCCTTCCCCGTCAGGTCTGAGCCTGGAGAGCGCAGGGCCAGGTACAGGACGGCACGTACCAGTTCTCGTTGTTGATCTGGTCCCCAAAGCCTGGGGTATCGACAACTGTGAGCTTCATCTTGACCCCGCCTTCCTCTATCACTGAGGAGACACAGCACCCAGGGAGGGTGTCACTGCCTGCCATCCGGTGTCCCAGCCCCATCTTTAGAGCCCATGGAGCTCCACCCACTTCCTGGTCTCCCCTGCAACTCCTTCCCCGTATTTATTTTGTTGTAGCTTTTTTTTTTTTTTTTTTTTTTTGCTTTTGGGTCACACCGGCAATGCTCAGGGGTTTCTCCTGGCTCTGCACTCAGGAATTACTCCTGGCGGTGCTCGGGGACCATATGGGATGGCGGGGATCGAACCCGGGCGGGCATGGGCCAGCCGCGCAAGGCAAACGCCCTACCGCTGGGCTACCGCTCCGGCCCCTGTTTTGTTGTAGTTTGGGGGCCACACCTGGCAGTGCTCGCTTCTGGCAGGACTCAGGGGACTGTATGGGGTGTCCCGGATTGAACCAGAGCTGGCTACGGGAAGGTAGACTACCTACCCACTGTCCCCTCTCATCCTGTCTAAACCCAACCCCCACCGACCCTCCAGCTCAGACCCCTCTGGTCTCCTTCAGCCCCCTCCCAGCCCGACTCAGCAATCGGCTCCTCAGACACGAGGCAACTCTCTGTCCTGGGGCAGCCTCGAGCCCCAGGAAGCCCCGTTCTCCTCGCTGGTGAGTGTCCCCGCATACACCCCCCCTCACCCCTATGTGTCTGCACCCCGCACCCCTGCTCACACCCGGCGCCTCTGCCCGCTCCCCGCACCCACTGCCCGGGCCGCACCGTGCCCCACTGCTTTGATTTCCACTGTCTTGGGGATCTTCTCCTCGCGGTTCCAGCTGGGCGCTTGCGGCTCACCTGGGATTTGAAGAGCGTATTCACCAGCGTTGACTTGCCCAGCCCGCTCTGACCTGCGTGAGACGGGCAGCGTGAGAGGAGGCTGGGGTGGGGGTCACGGTCCAGCTCGGAGCCTCACACTCCCGGCCCCCACACACACCCCTGAGAAATCTGGAGCCGCCAGTCACCATGACGGGCTGGGCGCCAACAGCTGCTCGAGTCCAGGGTCTGGGAAACCTCACTGCCTCCCTGTGGAGTCAAGAGTTCCTGAGAGAAGACCCTGCTCTGCCCATGAGATCTGCGTGCATGTGTGTGCATGTGTGCGCTTGTGTATTTATGCGTGTGTGTCTATTTGTGTGTGTGCCCGGCTGAAGTTTCCATCGTCAATCGCAGCACAAAGAGCACCACTATTTGCCCTCCCACCCAAGCACCCCTCCATGAGTGTGGACCCCACTGGAGTGGGCTAGAAAGCAGAATGCCCTCGGCACTGGGAGGGGAGGGAGGGGAGCAGAGCTGGCCCCCCACCCTGTCCCACCCAGCCCCCGCCATGACGCCACCAGCTGTCCCTATTTCTGCTGGTTCCACTGGAGCTTGTGTTCCAAGAAGCTCACAGCTAAAAATGGGCTGGGGCGTTCACACTGGTCCCCAAACAGTCCTGCTCCAGATTTGCAAAGGAGGCACACACGGAGCCCCGACACATGCAGGCGCCGGCTACCCCAGTAGCCTCTGCCAAGTGGGGGCACTGGAAGGCTGGCGGGCACCAGCAGCCACAGGTGTGACGGGGACCCAGCGCTTAATGGAGGCAGAGTCCCAGCAGGGAGCTGAATCTTTTTTTTTCCTCTGAAAAGGGGGGCACTGAAAAGTAGAACAAATACGGACTGCTGGGGGTCACCTTCACCGTCAGGAGGAAACACGAGGACCTGGAGGAAGCTGGGAGGAGCTGGAGCCCATGGAACAGCACGTGCAAAGCTTGGAGGCAGGAAAAAGCATGGTAATCCAAGCCAGCTTCCTTGAAAGGGAGGCACAGACCATACAAAACATGGGACGGTCTGAGTGGAGAGGGAGGACCAGGCACTTCAGGCCCAGCTCAAAGGAGAATAAAGGGTCTGAGGTGGGCTGGACCCTGAGAGGTTCAGAGGTTGGAAAGGGACAGAAGGACAAAGGGTGAAGATCTGGAGAGCAGGGCCCTCCTGCCCCCACCAGGGACATTGGTGGTGGGAAATGTGCACTGGGACTGGTGTTGGGACATTGTAGACTAAAACAAGATCATGAACAACTTTGTAACAGTGTATCTCATGGTGATTTAATAGAAAAGAAAAAAGAAAGAAGTTTGCACCTACGGGCCAGAGAGATGGCTCAGTGGGTGGAACAAGCAGGAGGCCCAGGACCCCTGCACATGCTCCTGGGTGACCCCCCCACTTGGGTCACGCAGAGGAGAGGGCAGACTCCCAAGACAGGGGCAAAGCAAAGCTGATGAAAGGGGTGATGGAGGAGCTTTGGGTGACAGTGCTGGGGAGAGACGCGGGCCAGGGCCGGGGGACCCTGAGGGACCATCTCCCTGAGACGGGGCTTACGGCCTTCCTGCTGTGTGTCCCACAACTCAGGGACACTGCAGAGTGACCGGGGCCTGACATTCCTAACTTGTAAATGCCCCCAAAAGATCAGACACCTTTCCTGGCCCTTTTGCTAGCTCCTAACAGAGGCGAAAGGACCCAGGGTCCCTCAGAACAAAATCTTGAAAACAGGAGGCAGAGAGGCAGCCTGAGGGTACCCCCCAGTCCCTGCCCCCCACAGCCAGTGCTGAGGCAGCCTGGGCGTACCCCACCCCCAGTCAGTGCTGGGGCCAGGTCTGACATAGGGAGCATGGAAGGTGGTGCCCTCCCCCACCCGGGTGCCACCCACCACCCCCGGGCCCCCAGCCCGCCGACCCCACGTACCCGACCATGACGTTGAAGTCAAAGCCCGTCTTCATGGTTTTCTTGCGCATCTGCTCAATGATGGTGTCGATGCCCACGTAGCCCAGCAGGCTGGAGTTGACGCTCCATGGGCTTCATGGGCACTGCCCGGCTTCGGCCTGGGCTCAGGCACCAGCTCTGACATGGCTGCGTCCGAGAGCCCTGAAAGCCACAGCGGAGGGAGGGCTGCAGGCAGCACCAGGAGCCCCAGCCTGGGGACTGTGGGCCCCTCACTCTGCTGAGGAAGCCTCAGGCTGGCGGGGCGGGACTCGGAGCAAGCCAGAGGCTGAGAAACTTGTAACGCACTGAGTGGCCCCCAAGCCCTGGGTTTGGGAGGCCGACCTGGCATTTCCCTGCCCCCAGCAGAGGTCAGAATGGTGCTGGAGCCTCACACAGCGGGGCTCCTTCTCCCTTCCCTCATAGAGCTGAGCTCCAGGGGTCTCCACATCACAGAGGGTCTCGCCCTGCTTCACGGCCTGGGAAACCGAGTTTATTTTGTTATTTATTTTAATTTCTGTGCTTTATGGGTCACACCCGCGATGCTCAGGGGTTACTCCTGGCTCTGCACTCAGGAATTACTCCTAGCGGTGCTGGGGGACCCTATGGGATGCCGGGGCTCGAACCCAGGTCGGCTGCATGCAAGGCAAACGCCCTACTATCACTCCTGTCTCTGAGTCCATTTCTTTATGGGGGTGTCTGTAAGTTTTCTTTTGTTCATTTTGGGGCCAAACCCAGCGGTGCTCAGGTCTGACTCTTGGCTCTGTGCTCAGGGATCACTCCTGGTGGTGCTCAGGGGACAATATGGAGTCCCCTGAGATTGAACAAGGGTCCGCCATGTGCAAGGCAAACGCCCTCACTGCTGTGCTATCCCTCTGGCCCCCAAGGCTTCTTTTTAAAGGATGAGCAGATGGGACCAAGGCCTGGAGCACATGCTTGGCACGCGTGAGCCCCTGAGTTCCACCCTGACACGTGTGTCCTGTTCCCCCAGCCACCTCTCAGCAAGCGCCTCCCAGGAGTAGCACGGCTGGGCCTGAGCAGTGCCTCCTGGCCAGGCTCAGCACTGAACCACCCCACCCACACAGCCGAGGGGACTGCAGGGCGAGGAATAAAGGGCGTGTCTTCACTGTGACCATGACCCCCTTGGGCGGGCCTGTCCTCGCAGCCACCCTCAGACCTTCACAGGGAGATCCACACAGCCGCAGGCGAGAACAGAGCACACCTGCGTGTGGCAGTGAGCACCTGTGTGCCCCACTCTGCACGCGGCAGGGAAGCAGCTGTGCCCACCACCTGCCAGCCACATGCTCACAAACACCACTGGCGCGAGGAGGGCAGCCATGGAGGCGACTAGGCCGCAGCCCTGCCTCCCAGCCCCCGGGAACACCGGCCTGCTGGGGGTGTCCTCTCAGCACCACCCGCGGCCCCAACTCCCCGGGCCCTCATTCATTCATTCCTCCACTAACTCCATTCCAGCCAGGACACCCCATTGCCTGCCAATGGCAGCCTTTCCCCCAAACCCCAGACTCCGTGCCAAGGGCGAAGCCCCGACACACACAGAGACAGTCGGGCGGCCCCCGACACACACAGAGACAGTCGGGGCGGCCCCTGAACACATAAGGACAGTCAGGGCAGCCCCCGACACAGAGACAGTCGGGGCAGCCCCGACACACAGAGACAGTCGGGGCGGCCCCCGACACACACAGGACAGTCAGGGCGGCCCCCCCGACACACAGAGACAGTTGGGGCGGCCCCCGACACACAAGGGACAGTCAGGGCGGCCCCCGACACACACAGAGACAGTCGGGCGGCCCCTGAACACATAAGGACAGTCAGGGCAGCCCCCGACACACAGAGACAGTCGGGCGGCCCCCGACACACACAGAGACAGTCGGGGCAGCCCCCGACACACACAGAGACAGTCGGGCGGCCCCGACACACAGAGACAGCCAGGGTGCAGGCCCACTGCCTGCGCGGCTCTGAACCCAAATTCTGTAGCTCCACCTTCCGTGTCCACGGCCCCTGTGGCTTCTGCAGGCCAACCTCTGCGGGGCAGCCTGGCTGAGTGACCTCCGGGAGCTTCAGTGTAACCCTCGGGGAGACTTTCTCAGGAGCTGTGGGGATTACCCAGAGGGCCGAACACCAATTACCTGGCACTGAGCAGGGGCGTGGTCAGGTGAGAGCAGGGCCATCACCCACCAAGCGAATGATGAACTAATGATGGCGCATCCTGAATGAAGGAGTGCGAGGTGATCAACCCCGGCTCCATCCCGGGACCTGACTCGAGGCAGCGCGGCTGACCTCCAGCCCTGTTGCTCCACAGCATGGTGGGGGAGGGGGCTCAGCGCAGGGTCACAGCTGCCCCACAGGGTCCAGGAGGCCCCCCTAGACTCCCTGTCCTCAGCCGGCCCCCAGGAGCCCAGGGAGAGGTCTGTCCACCAGGCTCGGTTAAGGCTGGGCCCCCACAGATCCAGGAGCCGCCCCCAGCGGCACTTCAGGCAAGGCGCCAGCACCCAGGCTTGTCTTTGGTGGGGGGGGAGCCGCACCCCTCTGTGGGAAGGAAGCAGCGGGGGTCTTCCCAGAGCAGCACCTGTCTTGGGGGCTGGGGGGTGCTTCCTCCCTGAGCAGGGCCCACACCCAGGCAGGCGGACACACACCCTGCTCTAAGCGCCAGCCCGGCTCTCAGAAAAGGAATCACAAAAGACAGCTCAGCCCTTTCCCATTGGCAGGAGCAAATGGGACCCCCCTCCCCCTCCCGCCCTTGGAGGCCAACGAGTTTCCTGGGAGACCACCAGCTGGTGCCGGTCTCGGTCGCCGCGAGTGGGGGGAGGGGGTCCCCCGGTGCCCGGCCGCGGTGGCCCCGATACCTGCGCGCTCCGCTCGCGTGCGCCCGGCGTGGGGGCTCTCCGCGCGCCCCTGGAGCCCCGCAGCTCCCGCGCGCTGCGGTGCGTGAGCGCAGCTCGGGGGTGGGCGCGTGTGCCCGAGGCCCGGCCACCGCGCGTGGGCAGCGCCGCTCACGGGGGCACCAGGCCGGCGGCGCCGCCCTACCTTTGGACATGAATCCTCCTTTGTCTCCGCGCCTCCGGGAGATGCTCAGGGCGCGGGGCTCGTCCCTGGGCCGAGCGGCCCCCGCAGCCGGGCCTCGCTCCTCGCCGCTCCCCACCCGGCTGCGCCGCCCCTGCGCCCCCGCGCCGCCGCGCCCGCCCGGGACTGGCCTCGGCTCGCTCGCGCCGCTGGCCCTGCCCGCGCCCCGCCGCCGCCGCCGCCGCTGCCACCCGCACCACGTGACCCGCGCGCCCGCGAGGGCCCTCCCCCTCCCGCGGCGCCCGCGCCCGCAGCCGCTCCCGCTCCCGCACGCACGCACGCCCGCACGGCTGCACGCGGGAGCGGGCCCCGGGGCCGGCGGCGGCGCGGCCGAGACGCGCGGGGGCGCTGTGCCCGCACCCGGGGAACCCAGCCCGCCAGGTGCGGCATCTCCGGCCCGGTGCGCCCGCCTACACCCCGTGCACCCTGCCTGCGTCCTGCCTGCTGCCTGCCCGCACCCTGCCTGCAGCGCACTGCACCTCGCCTGCACCCCGCCTGCATCCTGTTGCCCCCACCCCGCCTGAGCCTCGCCTGCGCCCCGCCCGCCTGCTCCCCACAGTGCTCTGACCTTCCGAGGTTGGCCCCGCGGGGTGGCGATCCTGGGGAAGCATCCGAGCTAGTGACCGGTTCGCCCCCGCTGGGTTCTGCCAAGGCGCCCTTGGGAGCCTGAGTCCTGTGACCTCGATCATCTTTGACACTTCCCCGAGCCTCAGTTTCCCGTCTGGGGAAATAATGCGTGCATTCAACCAACACTGCGGGGAGGTGGGAGGTGTCGTGCCAAGCTCAGTCGGGGCACGGGAAGGCAGGCTGGTCCTCTGCAGGGCGAGGTATGCGCGCAGGTGGGCGCCGCCGCGAGAAGCAGCAGGAAAGGGGCGGACAGTCAGAGGAAGGATGGAGCAGCTGAGGAGGTGAGGACGCGGGGAGAGGTGAGAGGCTGCAGGCTGCAGGGGTGTTAGTAGACGCCTCACAGCTCGCTGTGCAGCTGAGGACCAGGAAAATTCCACACAAGGGCATGATAGCGGGCTCCAGAGACTGGAGGTGTCCAGCCGCCAGGCCAGCCGGGGAGGGAGACCAGTGAGTCACCCAGCGCCAGCTCAAAGCACCTCGGGCAGAGGTGAGGCCCTGTGTGTGACAACGGGGCAGGCAGGCTGAAGGTCGCGTGCAGACAGAAGTCTCACACAGCCCGTGTGGCCCCAGGGACAGAGCCCAGGGAAGCAGGAGCTGCGCCCCTGTTTGGGAGAGCTGAGGGGCGGGGTACCCCAGGCTGAGTCAGGAAATGGGGTCTGGCAGCGGGTGGGGGGTTCTCTGCGCTCCAACTCCAGAATCTCGTGTTGGAAGGAAGGGGGTGGGAGGGTAGGGTGCCTTCCATAGCCAACCCCAGTCCCTTGAGCATCCTGTGGCCCCAAAGCGAAACAACAGAAAGAAATATTGGAATATGGGCACCTCAGGATCTGGGCTCAAGCCAGCTTCCCCTCCCAGGTCAGCTTCCTGTCTCAGGGTTCCTGTTCAGAGTCCCAGGTACCACATCCAGGTACACGAGGCACCCACTCCCCTAGGCCTCAAGGGTGGGAGGGGGCCAGAAAGGACTCCGGGGCAGCCTTCCACCTCCCCACCAGGGTGATTGATGGGTTTGGAGGTCAGAGGTCACAGGGGAGTCACCCTCAGACAGGAGCCGCAAGGAAGGCCCGAGGGCCCCGTGCCCCAGTGACTGCAGTGGGGGCTGTTTTCAGCTGATTATTCTGGAATTTCAGGGAATCATGGTACAAGCAGGGGAGACCTAAAGGGAGAAAGTGACCCCAGAGCCCCAGTCACTTCTGTCAGCCTCTCTCTGCTGGCTGCACCCGCGCTGCATTCTGCGCCCCCAACTCACCCCAGCCCCCCCAGCCCCACAGCACCTTCACCTCCGCGAGCCGCCATTTATGACCACGCTCCACGCCGCCCGCGCCCAGCTCGGGGGCACTTACCTTCCGTTTCTCTGTTCAGGTCCAGTGTGGCGAGCTCTGGCACTGGCTCTGCAGCAGACTCTGCTGATGAGGGGCTCAGGGCTGGGGCTGCGGGTTCACCCAGACTCGGGCCGGGTCAGTGCCCTGGGTGGGCTCCCGGTGGCCATGCCCGGCCTGCTCAGATTCGAGCAAGGGCAAGCCCTGCTCTATCCTGTGGGTTAGGGCTGGCTGTGCCCAACGGCCCCTGGCCCTGGAGCTGCCCACTCTGTGCGGTCACTGTTTTGCGTCCACGGAGCCTGGTGCTGTGCCCCGCTTGTCTGGCTCTGGGGCCCGCGACCCAGGACCACACCCAGCTTGGCTATGCTTCCTGTGGCACTGCCCCGTTTGGCCTCTAGGACAGAGACCTCTGTGCTGGGATCCCCTCTGCAGGTGGCCGAGCCGACAGCCACGCCGAGTCTGCTGGTGGCCCGAGAGGCTGAGTATCTGGCCACACCTGGCCGCACCATGTCCAAAGCTGTGTCCGTCCAGGGCCTACGGTGGGGCCACCGAGAACTTTGGAGATGCAGCTGAGAGAGAGCCCTCGCACCCCCGGCCCTCTGCCTGGGGAATTCTGGCAGGCGCTGTGGCTGCTACCAGCACAGGGGGGCCCCTGAACCCCAGGCCCTGAGCCCACGGTGCCTGCAGGAGTCCGGCCCAGGCGGGCCTGGAAGGGGAAACTGAGGCAGGAACTCACCACAGGCCTGTCTGCTGGGGCAGGGTGTCTGCTCGGGGTGGGCAGCCACGAGCCCCTTGGCTCCCTGGGTGTCCCCTGACACCCTGAGTGAGGGTCGCAGGAGTCCAGCCAAACAGGGGGTGTCCTCCGTCCCTCCCTGGGAGCGGCCTCCCCTACCGGCGGGGGGGTGCGGGGCCCAGGGCCGACTGGGGTGGAGTGTCAGGAGACGGGCTGAGCTTCCGGGCCCCGGGGCTGCCAACCCTCTCACTGCATGCCCCGGCTCCAGGGCTCGGTCGGCTGGGAGTCGGGGCACGTGGCTTGGGGGAGCGCCTCCAGATGGACGGTCTTCCTGAGCACCGGGCGAGGGGGACACGGCAGGGCGGGCAGGGGCCTCAGCGGGGGCTGCCAGAGAAGGAGGCGCCCGGTCCAGGGGGCCCCATGAGGCTGCATCTCAAACAGCTCCGTCTGCATATCTTGTCTTCCTGGGGTGCTGTAGAGACAGGGGCGGAGCCTGGGGTGGGCACACAGCACTGGTGTGTGTGTGTGTGTGTGTGTATGTGTGTGTGTGCATGTGGTGTGTGTGCCCCTGGCCCCCGTTCTAGTGGTGTAGGTTGTCAGTGAGGTGCATATGTCCCTTCCGGCCAGTATATACGCACCCCCCCAGGTCTGACACCCCTTTAGCATCCCAGGGGTAAGAACTTAACGGCTCCGAGGGTGACCCCTCTCTCTGTGGAGGCTCCGTGGGGGGTCCTGAGGAGGCAGTTCTTGAAACCGTCCCACCCCTTCTGTTCCTTCAGAAGGAATGAGGGTCTTTAGCCTTTGGGAAGAGTCGGACAGTACCTGTGGCCGGGGATCGAGGCGGTCTGGGGCCCCTGCCCAGAACCAGGACAGAGCCCTGAGCCGGAAGTTGAGAGGGAGACCTAGGCTGCTGCCCTGGGGACCTGCATTCAGGGACACCCGCAGAGAGGGGCGGGTGGGGGGTGAAAGCACAATCCGTGGGTCCAAGGGCAAAGCGCAGGAAAGGTTCGGCAGAGAGGAGGAAGAAGCATCACCCTAAACCCACCTCGGGTTCCCGCGCTGGGTCTGGGGAGGTGGGAGCTGCCCAGTGTGCGGCCCAGAACCAGGCCTGCCGGGTCGCGCCTGACAACTGTCCCTCTGAACAGAGCGTCCACTGTCATCAGGCTGGAGGGCCCAGCACAGGGGCACTAAGCAGCGGTACAGCCTGGCAGGGAACGGACAGAGCGGGTGGGGGCTCTGGCTACACCCAGAGTGCATGAGCCAGTCCCTGAGGGAGTGCCAGGCCCCCGAGTGCCAGCTGGTGCCCACTCCAGGAGTGAAGCTGTATCTGTTGCTTATAACCCAGCGGGCCCAGTCAGGGGCCTGAGGGTATTTCTGTAACCAGGTCCCTGAGGCCAGGAGCAGGGGAGGGGTCAGCCCATCGCAGCACCCCAACCTTTGCTGGGGTCCTTGTTCACAGGCCTGAGAAATCGGCCGCACTCACTGTCCACAGAACCCCCCCACCCCCATGTCAGGGCTGCTGAGATGTGTTTACTCTTCACCAGAGTCTCACCCCTCACCCCTGCATCAGTGGTTCTGTCCTACCCTGTACCCCATCACACACACACACACACACACACAGACAGACACATATGCACATTACACACACACAGACACAGACACACACAGACACACAGACACAGACACACACACACCCACACACACACACCCTACCTTGTTCAGAGAACACGAAAGGCCTGGGTTTGGGGAGCTGCCCGTCCCCTCCTCCGTGACCAGAGTTCGGCCACGGTGACCAGTTCAGTGACCTCGTCCCTCTGGTCCCCTCGTAGGCTCCTGCTTAGACCCTGGTCACAGGCACCCGCGCTGTGTGCCCCGTCCTCTCTCTGGGTTGGCAGGGCAGGGAGGGGCCGGCTCGGGCAGTGGGTGGCAGAGAATGGCTGCTCTGAGCCTCTGGATTCCATGGGCCACGGAGGTTGGCAAGGACTGGAAGGCCTGTCCAGGACTGAAGGCCACCTACGTCTGGGTCCAGCTGCCTGCCCCCAGCCCGTGCCCCCAGCCCCGCACACTGGAGAAGCTCCAGAGGAGCGAGGGGTGCTGCCACTTCGCCCGGCAGGCAGCACCTCCTCACTTCACCTGCTAGACCCCGTGTCCCAGCCATGGCATTAGTCCTTGTCCACCCGCTGGGCACCTTCCTGGGGTTCCTGAAGGCTCCCTGGTCGCTCTCCTGTCAGGACCCTGAGGACATGATGGTGACCCAGCCTTGACCAGAGCCAGCAGATGTGTGCTGGTGCCATGTGCCAGGCTGGTACCCTCGTCTGCCTTGGCTGTTCAACACTAGGGAATCAGGCCTGGCTATGAGGGCCAGTGCTGGCTGGAGAGCAGGCCAGGCTGGGCCGCAGCTCCTTAAGCACCTGGGCAGGAGGGTAGGTGCCACATCCTTGCAGTGACCGTCGGTGGGGGACAACTGGCTCACTGGGCAGCCAGGGACTGGGCAGAGCGCGTGCCTCGCCTGGCCTGGACTCCAGGGCACCCCTGCTGCTGTGGTCATCTCTGCTTGCTGTCCTGCACTGATGGTGCTGAGCGACTGTCTGAGCTGTGCCAGCCGAGGGAAGGCCCTGGACAGTGGGGGAGGTCTCTGTGCCGGCCTCCAGCCACCTAGGCCCTGGGCGCAGCCAAGCACATCCAGGCTGACTGCAACAGGCAGCAGCTCAATGTCTCGGATTTTAATTTGTGGCTCAAACCGGGGAGGACAGTTCTGAAAGGGTTTGATTTTTCTTGGTTGTTTGGGGGAGACGAGACCCACACCCAGCAGTGCTCGGGGCTTGCTCCTGAGTCCCCTCTCAGGCATCATTCTGGCGCTGCTCAGGGGACCGTAGGTGCCAGGGATAAACCCAGGCTGGCTGCATGCAAGGCAAGTGCCCTTCCAGCCCTGAAGAGCTGAAGCTTCATTCTCTTTATTGGGTTCCACCTGGTATGTTCAGGGGTTCCTCCTGTCCTGAAACTGGCCTTGCCTGTTCCCCCACTCCAAGCCTTAGGGCGTCAAAGTTGGCTGCGCTCTGGTTACAGGTGGCCCTTTGCCCTCACTTGAGGACTCAGGACCAGCCGACTTGAGGCAGGACAGGCCGTGTCGAGCCTGGTGGCAGAGTTCTGCCTGCTCAGACTAGGCATGGAGGTGGGGAGCCAATTCCCATCAGCTCTGGGAGAGCAAGAGGGTACACGTGTGGCGGGGGACCCCAAATTCCCAATGTACAAGTGTGAGTGGGGGCCTCCAAATTCCCAATGTACATGTGTGAGTGTGGGACCCTGAGTTCCCAATGTACAAGTGTGAGTGGGGCCCCAAATTCCCAATGTACAAGTGTGAGTGGGGGCCCCAAAATCCCAATGTACAAGTGTGAGTGTGGGCCCCCCAAGTTCCCCAATGTACAAGTGTGAGTGTGGGACCCCGAGTTCCCAATGTACAAGTGTGAGCGGGGACCCCCAAATTCCCAATGTACCAGTGTGAGTGTGGGACCCCGAGTTCCCAATGTACAAGTGTGAGTGTGGGACCCCAAGTTCCCAATGTACAGGTGTAGCCCGGGGGACCCCAAGTTCCCAATGTACAAGTGTGAGTGTGGGACCCGAGTTCTCAATGTACCAGTGTGAGTGTGGGACCCGAGTTCCCAATGTACAAGTGTGAGTGTGGGACCCCGAGTTCTCAATGTACAAGTGTAAGTGGGGGACCCCAAATTCCCAATGTACAAGGTGAGCGGGGGACCCCATATTCCCAATGTACCAGTGTGAGTGGGGACCCCAAGTTCCCAATGTACAAGTGTGAGCGGGGACCCCAAGTTCCCAATGTACAAGTGTGAGTGTGGGACCCCGAGTTCCCAATGAACAAGTGTGAGTGTGGGCCCCCAAGTTCCCAATGTACAGGTGTGAGTGTGGGACCCCAAGTTCCCAATGTACAAGTGTGAGTGTGGGACCCCGGAGTTCCCAATGTACAAGTGTGAGTGTGGGACCCCAAGTTCCCAATGTACAGGTGTAAGCGGGGGACCCCAAGTTCCCAATGTACAAGTGTGAGTGGGGCCCCAAGTTCCCAATGTACAAGTTGAGCGGGGACCCCAAGTTCTCAATGTACAAGTGTGAGTGTGGGACCCTGAGTTCCCAATGTACAAGTGTGAGCGGGGACCCCAAGTTCCCAATGTACAAGTGTGAGTGTGGGCCCCCAAGTTCCCAATGTACTAGTATGAGTGTGGGCCCCCAAGTTCCCAATGTACTAGTGTGAGTGGGGAACCCCATATTCCCAATGTACAAGTGTGAGTGTGGGCCCCCAAGTTCCCAATGTACAAGTGTGAGCGGGGACCCCAAGTTCCCAATGTACAAGTGTGGCGGGGGCCCCGAGGTTCCCAATGTACAAGTGTGAGTGTGGGACCCCAAATTCCCAATGTACAAGTGTGAGCGGGGGACCCCATATTCCCCCAATGTACAAGTGTGAGTGTGGGACCCCGAGTTCCCAGTGTACAAGTGTGAGTGTGGGCCCCAAGTTCCCAATGTACAAGTGTGAGTGTGGGCCCCAAGTTCCCAATGTACAAGTGTGAGTGTGGGCCCCAAGTTCCCAATGTACAAGTGTGAGTGTGGGCCCCAAGTTCCCAATGTACAAGTATGAGTGTGGGCCCCCAAGTTCCCAATGTACTAGTGTGAGTGGGGACTCCAAGTTCCCAATGTACAAGTGTGAGTGTGGGACCCCGAGTTCTCAATGTACAAGTGTGAGTGTGGGCCCCCAAGTTCCCAATGTACAAGTGTGAGTGTGGGCCCCAAGTTCCCAATGTACAAGTGTGAGTGTGGGCCCCAAGTTCCCAATGTACAAGTGTGAGTGTGGGCCCCAAGTTCCCAATGTACAAGGTGTGAGTGTGGGCCCCAAGTTCCCAATGTACTAGTGTGAGTGGGGACTCCAAGTTCCCAATGTACAAGTGTGAGTGTGGGCCCCCAAGTTCCCAATGTACAAGTGTGAGTGTGGGACCCCAAGTTCCCCAATGTACAAGTGTGAGTGGGGGCCCCAAGTTCCCAATGTACAAGTGTGAGCGGGGCCCCCAAGTTCCCAATGTACAAGTGTGAGTGTGGGACCCCGGAGTTCCCAATGTACAAGTGTGAGTGTGGGACCCCGAGTTCCCCAATGTACAAGTGTGAGCGGGGGACCCCCAAATTCCCAATGTACAAGTGTAAGTGGGGGGACCCCAAGTTCCCAATGTACAGAGTGTGAGTGGGGCCCCCAAGTTCCCAATGTACAAGTTGAGCGGGGACCCCAAGTTCCCAATGTACAAGTGTGAGTGTGGGACCCCGAGGTTCCCAATGTACAAGTGTGTGAGGGGGACCCCAAGTTCCCAATGTACAAGTGTGAGTGTGGGACCCCAAGTTCCCAATGTACTAAGTATGAGTGTGGGCCCCAGAAGTTCCCAATGTACAAGTGTGAGGTGGGGGAACCCCATATTCCCAATGTACAAGTGTGAGAGTGTGGGCCCCCCAAGTTCCCAATGTACAAGTGTGAGTGTGGGACCCTGAGTTCCCAATGTACAAGTGTGGCGGGGGACCCCAAATTCCCAATGTACAAAAGTGTGAGCGGGGGACCCCATATTCCCAATGTACAAGTGTGAGTGTGGGACCCCAAGTTCCCAATGTACAAGTGTGAGCGGGGACCCCAAGTTCCCAATGTACAAGTGTGAGTGTGGGCCCCCAAGTTCCCAATGTACTAGTATGAGTGTGGGCCCCCAAGTTCCCAATGTACAAGTGTGAGTGGGGAACCCCAAGTTCCCAATGTACAAGTGTGAGTGGGGAACCCCATATTCCCAATGTACAGGTGTGAGTGTGGGCCCCCAAGTTCCCAATGTACAAGTGTGAGCGGGACCCCAAGTTCCCAATGTAAAAGTGTGAGCGGGGGCCCCCAAGTTCCCAATGTACAAGTGTGAGTGTGGGACCCCGAGTTCTCAATGTACAAGTGTGAGTGGGGGACCCCAAATTCCCAATGTACAAGTGTGAGCGGGGACCCCATATTCCCAATGTACAAGTGTGAGTGTGGGACCCGAGTTCCCAGTGTACAAGTGTGAGTGTGGGCCCCAAGTTCCCAATGTACAAGTGTGAGTGTGGGCCCCAAGTTCCCAATGTACAGAGTGTGAGTGTGGGCCCCAAGTTCCCAATGTACAAGTGTGAGTGTGGGCCCCCAAGTTCCCAATGTACTAGTGTGAGTGGGGACTCCAAGTTCCCAATGTACAAGTGTGAGTGTGGGCCCCCAAGTTCCCAATGTACAAGTGTGAGTGTGGGACCCCAAGTTCCCAATGTACAAGTGTGAGTGTGGGACCCCCGAGTTCCCAATGTACAAGTGTGAGCGGGGACCCCAAATTCCCAATGTACAAGTGTGAGTTCGGGCCCCAAGTTTTCAATGTACAAGTGTGAGTGTGGGCCCCCAAGTTCCCAATGTACAAGTGTGAGCTCGGACCCCAAGTTCCCATGTGCAATGCCCCTTCTCATGACTTGCCCTGCTGGGCCTCGGTGACCTTTTGGGTAGGGAACAGCTTCTGAGGCGTCCTCTGTCTCACTTCTACAGGCAGGTGGGGCCAGGACTAGGGGTCTGGGCTGGGAAAAGGGTGTCTGCTCTGTGGGACCAGGCCCTCCGCTGGCCCTAGGCCACGTTGAGGCGCTTGGGCTGTGCTGCCCTCTAGTGGACAAGTACTGCGCCCAGCCCACACACCCGTCTCTGCCCTCTGTGGACTGAACTTCCCACACAAATATCCAGGAGTTGACAGCTCCAGCGTCTCCAACCGGGATCTTCTTTGTACAACCGTATGACGGTGGGAGACTTGGGGCAGGAGGGGCTGAGAGTGAACCTGCAAGGCACGTGCTCTCCAGCTCAGCCCTCGGGGGCTTCCTACGATCACCTCATGGTGCCACACTCCTGTTTCTTCATCTGCCTGTGGGGACTGTGGTATCATGACAGGGTTCTAGTGTGCTTCAGTGACAGGCCCAGAGACTTGTACCAACAGAGGTTCAGGGGCTGGAGTGATAGCACAACGGGTAGGGCATTTGCATTGCACGCGGTTGACCTGGGTTCGATCCCGGCATCCCACAGGGTCCCCCAAGCACCACCAGGGAGTAATTCCTGATAGCAAAGCCAGGAGTAGCCCCTGAGCACTGCCAGGTGTGACCCAAAAAGAAAGAAAAAACCAAGAGGTTCATTCTCCTGCAGGCTTTGTGTGTCCCATGGTTCAGACTGGCTGAGGGGCCCCTCTGTGCCCCCCCACAAATGAAGCAGCCACTTCTGTGGCCATTGCTGCAAGCGGGGGGCGTAGCCTCGTTCGTCACCGTGCATTACTAGCACTGTAGCCAGATTCCTGCTCACAACTCGATGGCAATAGTCATGGGCCTGCCACCCCAAGGAGCAGGGATCACGCTGACAGGCGAGATCAGCTGAATCCCTGGACATGCTTAGGGCTAGCGTCCACGCCCCTGGCTACTCGTACAAAGCACTGGAGCCGTTCCAGCCACCCCTGACCCTCCCTCCTTCACCCAGTATCTCTCATTTCTTCTTTTTCTCCCCGGGCACTTGTGCACCAGCACGTTGCAGCCACAGACCCGAGAAGGACAGGGGGCAGGCTAGCATTCAGAGCCAAGAGCCAGGAGCCCCCTGCTGCCCCCGAGCCTCTACGCTCCACTCCCTCCTCCCTCAGAGCCCTCCACAGCCCCTGGCCCTGAGCCTGAGTACAGAAAAGGGAGTGGAACAATGAGGAGCTTGTGCCAGCCCACAGGCCACTGTCTCCACATTGCAGCCGTGGCTGCACATTCCTGCCCGTCATTCTGTGGCCCAGCTCCCAGCAGGGGGAGAGGTGAGTTCCCAGGACTCTATGGGGAATCCGCACAACAGCCCCCTAGGAACCTCTGAGCTTCCCAGGCATCACCGGGAAGCCTCGGCAGGACTTGCAAAGAGGCCCCCATTCACCCATCACGCGGGCTTTCATGGACGCCTGCCCAGTGCCAGTGTGGGCTGCTGGAAGAGACTATTAAGGACCTTTACGACATGTGAACAAAAAGCACAACACAAAGGGGCCAGAGTGACAGCACAGTCAGGACGTTTGTGTTGCATGCGACCATCCCAGGATGCGACCATCCCATAGGGTCCCCTGAGCACTGCCAGGAGTAACTGCCGAGCATCACTGGGTGTGACCCCAAATAGAAAATAAAATAAAAACAAGGTAAGGGCTGTAAGGGGGGAAAGCTGGACAGGGAAGACTTCCTGGAGGAGGTAGTCCCTGGAAGTTCCCTTAGGTTCTCTCCCTGGACCTAAGCTTCTCTTGAGAAACCACTTGCTGGCTGCTCCCGCCTCCGCCCACCACTAACTTTTAGTCTGTGCTTCAGAACAGGGGCTGTCACTCAGTGTTCCCAGCAAGTACTGGGTTCTGGGCTGGGGTGGTGCTCAGTAGTGCAGCAAGTGCTCCGTGCACCCAGGGCTGAGCTAGTCCCCTAGCTCCCAGCAGAGTTGACTGCCAGCTCCTCTTCCCTATGGAGGAAAGATATTTGGGGGGCCGGAGAGATGGCACAGTGGGCAAGTCTTGCCTTGCACATGGCCCACCCAGGTTCAATTCCGGCATCCCATATGATCCCTGGAGCACTCCCAGAAGTGCTTCCTGTGTTCACTCTCAGTACAGTCCACAGGCAGAGGGCAAACATCTATCTGTGGTCACTGGCCCCCTTTCCAGACTCTGCCATCTAGTCCGACCCTTAACATTCCTGTAGGGACTTTTAAAAAATATATGTATATAGGGGCCAGAGCGATAGTCCAGAGAGTAGGGCGTTTGCTTTGCACACAGCTGACCCGGGTTTGATCCCGGCATCCCATATGGTCCCCTGAACACCGCCAGGACTAATTCCTGAGTGCATAGCCAAGAGTAACCCCTGAGCATTGCTGGTGTGACCCAAAAAAGCAAATATATATATATAATTTACTTGTGATGTTTGGACCACACCCAGTGGTGCTCAGGGCTCCTGGCAGTGCTCGGGAGACCATATGGGATGCTGGGATTGACCCTGGGTTGCCTGCATGCAAGGAAGTGCCCAATACACTGTGCTATCACTCCAGCCCACCTTAATATTTATTTATTTATTTCCCAAATTTTATTACACCACTTTTTATTTTATTTTTTAAAATTTTTTATTTTTACAATTAAAAGATATACAATTAAAAAGTTCATATTTGGGTTTTGGTCATACAGTGTTCCAGCACCCATCCCGCCACCAGTGCCCATCTCTCCCACCACCAACGTCCCTGGTTCCCTCCCCCCATTCCCCAGCCCACCTCCATGGCAGGTTCTTTATTTCTTTCCCTTTCTCTCTCTTTCTCTTTTCCTTCCCTTCCAGACTATGGATTACAGAACATACATTAAAGGGTTGTCATGTGTATCTTTTTGCCTCTATTTAATGCTCAGTTCTAGGTTGGCATTAGTACCCTTGACAATTGTTAGCACACTGTTCCATTTTCTGTCTTACCTAGCCTCTGACTCCCACACATTTGTGATAATTTCCACCTTTGACAAGACCTCCTGATATATGTTTCACTTGACCTTGGATATTGGTATCATAATATGTACATATATATTTATGCCATGCAAATAAATGCAGTCATTCTGTATCTGTCTCTCTCCTTCTGGCTAATTTCACTCAACATAATCTTCTCCATGTCCATCCATTTATAGGCAAATTTTATAACTTCATTTTTTCCCAACAGCTGCATAGTATTCCATTGTGTAGATGTACCAAAGCTTCTTTATCCAGTCATCGATTTTCCAGGCACTCTGGTTGTTTCCAGATTCTGGCTATTGTGAATAATGCTGCTATGAACATAAAAGTAGGGATGGTGTTTCCGCTGCGTATTTTTGGTTTCCCAGAGTAGATTCCCAGGAGTGGTATGGCTGGGTCAAATGGGAGTTCAATTTCTAGTCTTTGGAGGAATGTCCATATTGTTTTCCAGAAAGGCAGTACCAGCCGGTATTCCCACCAACAATGGATGTGTGTCCCCTTTTCCCCACATCCACGCCAGCACTTGTTCTTGCTCTTTTGAATATGTGCCAGTGTCTGTGGATATCTCATTGTTGTTTTGATTTGCATCTCTCTGATGATTAGTATTACACCACTTTTAGACATACAATTGCAAGATGCTCATGTAGAGTTTTTGGTTCTACAGTATTCCAACACCCATCCCTCCACCGAACCCATCTCCCATCACCAATGTCCCCACCTCCCTCCTCCCCTCCCACACCTCAACTACTTGGCGGTTCTGTATGTCTTTTCTCTCCTCTCTATCTCTCCCTCCCTCCAAACTTTCCTGCACATCGTAGAATGCAGTACATTAAAGGACATAACTGTTTCCACTAGTTTGATGGACCGCACGACTTAGGGACCTCATGGTCAGCATATGGACAGCGAAGGAGGTGGCTAGTGTGGTGGGCGAAGTCTCATCCGGCTGCTTCTGGGACCCCCAGAGGTGATGGGCCCACTCCCAAAACCCATCTGTCCTCCTGGAGCCCCATGGTCAGCTGAGCCTGGGGAGAGCGGAGTTCCAGCTTCCCCAGCCGCGTTTGAGACTGCACGCTATGGCTGGTTGCCCCAGGGCAGCTCCCGGCCGGGCCACCAGGCTCAACAAAATGGATGGGGGAAGGGCCGACCCCTGACTCCACCTGACGAGATTTCCAGTGATTCCCGCTTCTGGGAGCTGCCTACCTGGGCTTGAACTCATTTTTGCTCTGTTAATCTGGTCTTGAGGTAGCATCCCAACGTTCGGACAGCGAAGGTGGTGGCTAGTGTGGTGGGCGAGGTCTCATCCGGCTGCTTCCGAACCCCCAGAGGTGATGGGACCACCTTAATATTTAAAACTAGAAAACGTCTTTCACGAAGATCCCATAGACCCCTTGTGCCCCACCATGGGAGTAAACTGGCCTCGGATCCCCTCCCTCTGGCCTCCAGGGAGCCGGAGGCAGCGGCTGGATTCCAGCAGGGCTCAAGGGTCTCAGCCCCCAGTGAGTCTGCGGCTCCTTCACCTTGCAAATGTGGATTCGTCCAGGAAGATCAGGTCAGCACTGACTTAATGGGCCTGGGAGAAGCCCTGGAGAGCTGGTTCCACAGCCCAGTGGGGGTCTGCAGCTCCCTAGGACTGGGGGTGGTGGTGACTCTTAGGGGAGGTATGGGTCCCCAGGGCAGGCGCCCCTCTGGAGCCATAAAACCCATAACCCTGAGAGATTGCGTCCAGCTCAGCCACATGCTGCATTTTGAGGCGTTTGGGAGGATTCTGGACTTAGAGCTGGGGCGATTTGTCTGTAGCCCCCACCCCCAAATACGTCATATTGATTACAGCAGACCTGGCTTCTGTCTAGATGCAGCCCGAGCCCTTCTGAGACCTGTCGAGGCTGAGCTAGTTCCCATTACAGCAGACCTGGCTTCTGTCTAGATGCAGCCCGAGCCCTTCTGTGACCTGTCTTGCTGAGCTAGTTCCCTTGGCCCCTCACCCACAAGCCTGTTCATCTGTCTGTCCGTCTGTCCATTTGGCTTGTTCCTTCTGGGCAGAGCGGTTGATACGGGCTCTTCCACCCCAGAAAAGCTGTTCTGAAATGATGCAAATGGGGTAAAGGGGCTGCCCCAACAAAGATGGTTCCTTCAGAGGCCCCTGGGCGGCACAGGCTGCAGGAAGGGAAGCACCCTTCCCAGGGGTGCATCGCTCCTTCCCAGTGATGGCCCCAGTTACAGCCAGACCCGAGCCCTGGCTGGGGTTCCTGAAGCCCTGACCACACAGGCGCAGTCTCTGAGTACCACCGGGCGTGGCCCCCAGATGAAAGGAAAGGGCCCTGGTACCTCCCTTCGCACCCAGACAAAAGTCCTTCTGCCCTAGCACCCTGCAGGTGGGGCCGTGGAGCAGTGGCACTCTTCAGACCTGCTGCTAGGACAAACCCAGGTCTCTTCCAGGGGACAGGAGCAGAGACCAGGGACAGCAGATGGGGCAGAGAAAAGGGTCAGGTGAGAGGGTTCAGGGGACAGGGCAGAGACCAGAGATCTTTATTATGGCAACAAACTCAGCGGCAGCCGCAGTGCCCCAACAGCTGGTCTGGGATCAAGGGTGGACGTGCATGGCTGGGACAGCAGCAGGCAGCCCTCCACGACGTCCACGGAGCTCTGCGACCCTGTTGGGGCCCCTTCTCCCTTCTGCTTCTTCCCTTCCCCTTGGCGCTCAGGGAGTGCCCACGGGAGTCCCCGCCAGAGTCCGGGGGCTGGGGCGGGCAGGGTCAAGCTGACGGTTCCATGGGGCCCTTTCCTGGGTTCATGCCATGCACGCATGAGGCTGCAGGGAGAGCAGTTGTGTGTGTGTGTGTGTGTGTGTGTGTGTGTGTGTGTGTGTGTGTGTGTGTGTGTGGTGTGTACATCCCAGGAGTCTGGAGGCTCAGGCTCAGGACAGGCCGGGCAAGGCGAAGGAGCGCCGCGGGCGCTGCAAAGGCACAAGGCACAGCGGACGCATCCCCAGAGCGGGGCGACAGGCCTGGGGCAAGCGGGCTTGCGGCGAGCGATTTCCTCAAGGCACCCAGGGACCCAGGGACCCCGTCCTTGCTTCCAGCATCGGTGGCACCTGGGGACTTCCGCTGGGGTCGCCCAGGCTGGCAGCAGAGGGCGGCGCGCAGGGCCCCGAGTCTCTTTCCTGGGGGTTCAGGCCCGCGCCCCGGCCCAGGTTGTCGCGGACCATGAGCGTCTTGCGGAGGTCTCTGTCCACCAGGGCGCTGCAGGCGCCACTTTGGGGCCTCCTGCAGGCCCGGCTCGAAGTAGTAGATGCAGGCGAAGCCCACCAGGATGAGGACGGAGATGACCAGGTAGGGCGGGACCGAACCAGTCCAGGAAGTGCGGCATGGCGGCAGCGGCCTGGGCTGGGAGAGGAGCCGGAGTCACGGAGGGGCCCGACCCATGGGTGCGGGGACCCCCAACGTTCACGAGATGTCACTTTACAGGAACACTGAGGCCCAGGAGAGGGGTGGCTCCCCACAGGCCCAGAGGGGAGCCCCCGTGCTCCTAGTCCCCCAAGAAGGAGCTTATGGAGAGGCCTGTGTGCCTCGGGAAAGTAGCCTGACCTCTCTGGGCAGGCTGAGGGCGGGTCCTCACCTATGTGACCTATAAGGGGCAGGGGCGGTCTAATTTGAGACAATTAGAACGTCTTCACAGGGCCTTACAGCTGGGGTAGGGAAGGTCCCCCACACCGGAAACAGTCCAGTCACCAGAGGCCCTGGTCACTTGGGAGAATGGGGTGGCCCAGGGCAGTGGAACTTTCTCTGGTTCGTGGCCAGACAGACCCCAGCTCCCCCGTCTCTCGCGCCACAGGTGGGGCTTGGGGGGTTGTTGGGACCCCCAGGGAAGGCGAGATTACAGCTCCTGCCCTGCGCCCCCCCACACACCATGGCTGTCTGTACCGCACTTCTGGGGGCCCCTTTCCAGGGGGAGGAGGATCACAGGAGGGGAGGCCCTATGGCCCAGACTCAGGGCTGAGGGTCCAATCGAGTCTCTGCTTTTCTGGAGCATTCCAGAGAGTAGGTTGCGTGGGGGTGGGGGCGGACGCCCAGCAGGACCCCGGAGCAGATCAGCCTGGCTGAACCATGTTCAGATTCTCCACTCCCTGCTGGAACATGAGAGCAGGCACTTGAGTGCCGGTGGGTGGGCTCAGGCCCCCGCTGTCCTGAGCAAAGTCCCAGCCTGCCCCTGGGCCAGCTGGAGACCACGCTGACATGCCCAGGCTTCCCGTCCTCCTGTGTGACCTTGGCTACGCCTCCTCTCTGGGCTTTAGGGGCTCCGGAACACAGAAGCACACTGTGTCCTCGGGAAAGTAGCCTGACCTCTCTGGGCAGCCTGAGGGGCGGGGCCTCACCTATGTGACCTATAAGGTCTGGACTGTTTCCCCCTACCCCACCCAGCTGTAAGGCCCTGTGAAGACGTTCTAATTGTCTCAAATTAGACCCCGCCCCTGTGGGGCAGGGCAGGAGCATCCACGGTTCAGCCCATTCAGGCTGCCGAGGCCCCTCTGCTGCCTCCCAGGTCCCAGGCACTCGGTGCCAGCTTCGCCCCTGCCCTCGACCCCTTACCCCAGCCCCGAGACCCACCTGGAACCCTGAAGGTGCCCGGTCTGGGGCTTCTGAGCTGAGCACAGAGTCTGGGTCCGGGCAACTCGGTGCCGGCCTGTGGATCCAGTCGCAGCCGCTGTCCCCTGAGTCTCTGCCGGCTGCCCTGGGTGCTGGAGGCAAAGGAGGAGGAGGCCAGGGCCCCAGGAGATGCGGAGCTTTCCTGGTCCGGGACTCTGGCCGGGTCGGGCGGGGGGCCGACGTGGGCTGGTTCTACACCCTGAAACCTCTCCTTCCCATCGAGAGACCCTTGCTTCTGCCCCCCACTCCCAGGAGGTGGGACCTGTCTCAGCCAATCAGCGCTCAGGCAGAGCCTGGGCTTTATCCTCCGTTGCCGTGGCAACCAGCCTGGGCTGGCCCTGTGCTACAGAGCTGACAGACAGGCAGGGTCCAGGTTGGGGAGGGGAGGGATGCAGCAGGGGTGCGGCCGAGGGGTGGATGTTTGCCCTAGCAAGAGCTGGGGTCCCAGGCAAGTGGGTGGGAATGGGGGCAGTGTTGGCAGGAAGCAAAGGGGAAGATCCTTGTCTGAGGGAAGGACCAAGACAGACTCAGGGCCTGGACCCACTGCTGGGCACCAGAAGCTGATTCAGGGGCTTCAGGGGCCTCACGGAGCTCCACACCCCTCCAAGGTCACAAAGCAAGAAAGTGGGTGATGCCACCACTGCCAGGCTGGGGGCTGCCCCTAAGGCCTCAGCTCGGCCACCCCCAGAGGGCCCAGTGGGCACAGTCCTCTCTCTGCCCCACCCCACTTTGCTCTTTTTTTTTTTTTTTGCTTCTTGGGTCACACCCGGCAATGCTCAGGGGTTACTCCTGGCTCTACACTCAGGAATTACTCCTAGCAGAGCTCTTCCCCCCTCCTCCTCCCCTCCTCCTCCCCCTCCTCTTACCCCCTCTTCCCCCTCCTCTTCCCCCTCCTCTTCCCCCTCCTCCCCTCCTCCTCTTCTCCCTCCTCCCCTTCCTCCTCTTCCCCCTCCTCCCTCCTCCTCTTCCCCCTCCTCCCCTCCTCCTCTTCCCCCTCCTCCCCCTCCTCCTCTTCCCTCCTCCTCCCTCCTCTCTTCCCCCTCCTCCTCCCCCTCCTCCTGCCCCCTCTCTTCCCCCTCCTTCTCCCTCTTCCTCCCCCTCCTCCTCCCCCTCCTCTTCCCCCTCTCTCTTCCCTCTTCCTCCTCCTCCTCCCTCCTCTCCTCCTCCCCCCTCTCTCTCCCCCCCCCTCCTCCTCCCCTCCTCCTCCTCCTCTCTTCCCCCTCCTCTTCCCCCCTCCTCCTCCCCCTCCTCCTCCCCCCTCCTCTTCCCCCCACTCTTCCCGATAACTGAATGGTTCCTTCAACTGCCCAAATACTGAACTTCTACCCTGCTTTGTATGGATAACTGCACAATAAAAACACAGTATCACTGTAACAAAGAATTCAAAGTTTTGATGATTTGCTGCTATAAATATTATTTGGCTTCCTATTTAAACAAAACTATCTCCTTACTTCTGTGACAGTATAATAAGTCAGATCCATCATCCTGCATAAAGTCTTCTTTTTAATTTTCAGAGTAAGTCTCCTGACTTTTCTAATGGCTATGTAATAACTTCATATTAGAATGGGAATTTATATAATGAAGGAAAGAGAAACAATACTATTAATATGTCCTTTGTATTTGGGAGCTATTCCCTGAATCCCAGAAAAACAGGAATTGTCTAACTATTCTTTTCTTTTGCCTTCATATAAAAGAAACTTCCGCGGAGTAATTATTTTATTTTTTTGTTTTTTGGGTCACACACGGCGATGCTCAGGGGTTACTCCTGGCTCTGCACTCAGGAATAACTCCTGGTGGTGCTCGGGGGACCATATGGGATGCCGGGATCGAACCCAGGCGGCATGGGCTGGCTGCATGCAAGGCAAACGCCTTACCCCGCTGGGCTATTGCCCGCCCCCTTTTAAAAATTTTTATTATACCACCGTGAGACATACAATTACAAAGGTATTCATAATTGGTTCTTGGTAGTACAGTATACCAGCACCCATCCCTCTACCAGTGCCCCATTTCCACCACCAATGTACCCCACCCCTCCCCGCCCACCCCAGGCTGCCTCAATAGCAGGTACATTCTAGTATCCTCTCTTTCTCTCTCTGTCTCTCTCTCTGTCTCTGCATCTCTCTCCCCCTCTTCTTTTACACATTGTGGCTAGCCCTGCAGATATTTAGAGTTTATCACTTAAGTCTCTTTTGTGTGTATATTCAATGGTGAGTTTTTTTTTTTTAAATATTTTACCACACCGCCATGTGACATACAACTACAAAAGATGTTCATGTTTGGGCCTCCGTCACACAGTGTTCCAGCACCCATCCCTCCACCAGTGCCCACCTCCCACCACCAATGTCCCCACCTCCCTCCCCTCCCAGCCTGCCTCCATGGCAAGTTCTTTATCTCTCTCTCTCTCTTTCTCTCCTCTCCTACACCTTGTGGATTGCAATACATACATTTAGAGATTATCATGTATATCTTTCTTCCCATATTCAATGCTCAGTTCTAGGCTGGTATCATCACTTTTGACAAACATCAGCACACTGTTCCCCTCTCTGTCTCACCCAACCACTGATTCCCACCTGTTTGTGGTAGATTCCACTTTTTTTTTTAATTGAAAGATACTCATGTAGATCTTTGGTTCTACAGTGTTCCAACACGCACCCTCCGCCCAAAACCATCTCCCATCACCAATGTCCCCCAACTCCCTCCCCCTCCCGCACCTCAACCACTTGGCGGGTTCTGCATGTCATTTCTTTCCTCTTTATATCTCCTTCCCAAAAACTTTCCTGCTCTTCGTGGAATGCAGTGCATTAAAAGACATCACTGTTTCACTGTTTTAGTGGGACCACGCGCGGCTGCTTCCGGCAGCGCTGACCTGGGCTCGAACTGGCCTTGCTCCGCTGATCTGGTCGTGAGGCAGTTTCCCAGCGTCCGGACAGCAAAAATGGTGGCTAGTGTGATGGGCGGAGTCCCATCCGGCTGCTTCTGGGACCCCCAGAGGCGACGGGCCCCTCCCAAAACCCATCCCGTCCCTCCTGGGGTTCCATGGTCAGCTAGGCCCGGCGCGAGCTGGCGCCCAGCCTCCCAGCCGTCCCTGAGGCTCCTGTATGCTGGCCCGTGGGCAGCTCCCGGGCAGGACCACCAGGCTCGACAAGATGGAGGGG
>JAJIBD010033719.1:0-27001 GCA_021461705.1 Cryptotis parvus | reverse complement strand
TGGTCTCTGGCCCTTCCCAAGGTTCTGATACTCCCATCTGGCTCCAGCCCAGGCGCTTAGAGGAGAAAGCGAAGTTTTCAAGTCTGGGTCCCTCCATCAGGCACCCTAGGACACCAATTAGTGTTTCTGGGGGGGTCCTTACCCATCATCATCTTAAGAATTGAGCCCTAGCCTGGCAGCCTACTAGTGAGCCCCCAACACACACAGCTCCCACACATGCCGGAAGAGAGTACATGCCATGGCATTGTCTGCCCTTCGCCTGGGGCGGCCCTCAGGCCTGAGCACCCATGCCCCCAGGCTGCTGCTGCCAGCCTGAATCCTGCTCCTGAATGCCCAAGGGGCCTGGTCACCCTCCAGCTGTCCCCAGCATCTGCCCTCTCTCGTGCCACTGCCCACCCCACACCCCAGCAGGCCCCGGCAGCAGACAGGAGCCCAGGCACACATTCGAGCACTTCTTGTCCTCAGCACCAATGAGCAACGGTGCTGGACTGATGTTGGTGCCTTTATCTTTGGGCTTTCATTCCAGGTCTCGGCGGCCACGACGTAGTGTCCGGGTGGGGAGATGAAGTAGAGGCAGCAGTGCACGCGCGCGTCAGGGATGCGCCTTCCTGGCGATGTTCACCTCCCTCCTTCAGGAACTTCGCATCGCTCGCTGATGTACTTCTCGATGGCCTCTAGCCGCGGGCAAGGGGGGACAGGACCCCCAGCATGGCTAGTGAGGACTTGACCGCAAAGGCGGGCACTCAGGGGAAGTGCAGGACGCCGCAGCAGCCACCCTCTGGTTGTCCTGACAATACCTTCCTCAGTGCAGGTAGGACACACACAGGGAAGGCAGAGGGTCAGCTCCCGCGTTCCTTGTGTGTGGGGGTACACCCCCGCCTCTCGTCGGTTCCTTCCCAACAGCATGCGGACCCTTTCTTGTCTGGGGGCTCGCCCCGTTAGAATCTTCCATCCATACACTGCAATGGGCGGCTTCACACTGCCCTACCGCCCTTCAGCACACGGATGTGCGCAGCATTGCTCCGGTGGCGCCCTGAGGTCCCTACGAAACTTTGCGCCCTGCTCTCCTCTTCCGCCCTTGCTCGTCCCCACATCCAGCCCACAGGCCACACTCCCTGCCATGGGGCCTCAGAGCCCGAGCCCTGGCTCCATCTCAGCAGCCCAGAGCTCCTGTCTGAGGTCTGGGTTGGCCCTTCGCCTGAGGTCTGAGCCTGGGGAGCAGGGCCAGGTACAGGACGGCACGTACAGTTCTCTTATTATCTGGTCCCCAAAGCCTGGGGTATCGGACAACTGTGAGCTTCATCTTGACCCCCGCTTCCTCTATCACTGAGGAGAATACACACCCAGGAGGGTGTCACTGCCTGCCATCCGGGTGTCCTAGCCCCATCTTTAGAGCCCATGGAGCTCCACCCACTTCCTGGTCTCCCCTGCAACCTCTTCCCCCGTATTTACTTTGTTGTAGCTTTTTTTTTTTTTTTTTTTTTTTGCTTTTGGTCACACCGGCAATGCTTAGGGTTTCCTGGCTCTGCACTCAGGAATTACTCCCTGGCGTGGGGACCATATGGGATGGCGGGATCGACCCGGGCGGGCATGGGCCAGCCGCATGCAAGGCAACGCCCTACCCGCTGGGCTACCGCTCCGCCCTGTTTTGTTGTAGTTTGGGGCCACACCTGGCAGTGCTCGCTTCTGGCAGGACTCAGGGGACTGTAAGGGGTGTCCCGGATTGAACTAGAGCTGGCTACGGAAGGTAGACTACCTACCCACTGTCCCTCTCATCCTGTCTAAACCTAACCCCCACTCGACCCTCCAGCTCACACCCTCTGGTCTCCTTCAGCCCCTCCCCAGCCCCGACTCAGCAATCGGCTCCTTAGACACGAGGCGACCTTCTGTCCTGGGGCAGCCTCGAGCCCCAGGAAGCCCCGCTCTCCTCGCTGGTGAGTGTCCCCGCATACACCCCTCCCACCCCTATGTGTCTGCACCCCCGCACTCTGCTCACCCACCCGCCTGCCCGCCCCTCGCACTCCCTGCCCACTGCCCGGGCCGCACCGTGCCCCACTGCTTTGATTTCCACTTGTCTTGGGATCTTCTCCTCGCGTTCCCAGCTTGACGCTTTGGCGGCTCACCTGGGATTTGAAGAGCCGTATCCACCAGCGTTGACTGCCCAGCCCGCCTGACCTGCGTGAGACGGGCAGCGTAGGGAGGCTGGGGGGGGGCACGGTCCAGCCTGAGCCTCACACTCTCCGGCCCCACACACACCCTGAGAAATCTGGAGCCGCCAGTCACTATGACGGGCTGGAGCCACAGCTGCTCGAGTCCAGGTCTGGGAAACCTCACTGCCTCCCTGTGGAGCCAAGAGTTCCTGAGAGAAGACCTGCTCTGCCCATGAGATTCTGCGTGCATGTGTGTGCATGTGTGCGCTTGTGTATTTATGCGTGTGTGTCTATTTGTGTGTGTGCCCGCTGAAGTTTCCATCGCCACCGCAGCACAAAGAGCACCACTATTTGCCTCCCACCCAAGCACCCTCCATGAGTGTGGACCCCACTGGAGTGGGCTAGAAAGCAGAATGCCCTCGGCACTGGGAGGGGAGGGAGGAGGAGCTGGCTCCCCCCACCCTTGTCCCACTCCAGCCCCCGCCATGACGCCACCAGCTGTCCCTATTTCTGCTGGTTCCACTGGAGCTTGTGTTCCAAGAAGCTCACAGCTAAAAATGGGCTGTCTCACACTGGTCCCCCAAACAGTCCTGCTCCAGATTTGCAAAGGAGGCACACACGGAGCCCCGACACATGTATGCCAGCTACCCCAGTAGCCTCAGCCAAGTGGGGGGCACTGGAAGGCTGGCGGGCACCAGCAGCCACAGGTGTGACGGGGGACCCCGCTTAATGGAGGCAGAGTCCCAGCAGGAGCTGAATCTTTTTTTTTCCTCAGTAAAGGCGGGCACTGAAAAGTAGAACAAATACGGACTGCTGGGGTCACCTTCACCGTCAGGAGGAAACACGAGGACCTGGAGAAGCTGGGAGGGAGCTGAGCCCATGGAACAGCACGCAAAGCTTGGAGGCAGGAAAAAGCATGGTAATCCAAGCCAGCTTCCTTGAAAAGGGAGGCACAGACCATACAAAACATGGGACGGTCTGAGTGGGAGAGGGAGGACCAGGCACTTCAGGCCCAGCTCAAAGGAGAATAAAGGGTCTGAGGTGGGCTGGACCCCTGAGAGGTCCAGAGGTTGGAAAGGGGACAGAAGGACAAAGGGTGAAGATCTGGAGAGCAGGGTCGCTCCCTCGCCCCCACTCAGGGACATTGGTGGTGGGAAATGTGCACTGGGACTAGTGTTGGGACATTGTAGACTAAAACAAGATCATGAACAACTTTGTAACAGTGTATCTCATGGTGATTTAATAGAAAAAGAAAAAAAGAAAGAAGTTTGCACCCACGGGCCAGAGAGATGGCTCAGTGGGTGGAACAAGCAGGAGGCCCAGGACCCCTGCACATGCTTCCTGGGTGACCCCCACTTGGGTCACGCAGAGGAGAGGGCAGGACCCCAAGACAGGGGCAAAGCAAAGCTGATGAAAGGGGGTGATGGAGGAGCTTTGGGTGACAGTGCTGGGGAGAGACGCTGGCCAGGGGCCGGGGACCCTGAGGGACCATCTCCTTGAGACGGGGCTTACGGCCTTCCTGCTGTGTGTCCCACAACTCAGGGACACTGCAGAGTGACCGGGGCCTGACATTCCTAACTCTGTAAATGCCCCCAAAAAGATCAGACACCTTTCCCTGGCCCTTTTGCTAGCTCCTAACAGAGGCTAAAGGACCCAGGGTCCCTCAGAACAAAATCTTGAAAACAGGAGGCAGAGAGGCAGCCTGAGGGTACCCAGTCCCTGCCCCCCCCACAGCCAGTGCTGAGGCAGCTCAAGGCACCCCCCCACCCCCAGTCAGTGCTGGGGCCAGGTCTGACATAGGGGAGCATGGAAGGTGGTGCCCCCCCCACCCGGGTGCCACCCACCACCCCGGGCCCCCAGCCCGCCGACCCCGTACTCCACGACCATGACGCTGAAGTCAAAGCCCGCCTTCATGGTTTTCTTGCGCATCTGCTCAATGATGGTGTCGATGCCCACGTAGCCAGCAGGCTGGAGTTGACGCTCATGGGCTTCATGGGCACTCGCCGGCTTCGGCCTGGGCTCAGGCACCAGCTCTGGCATGGCTGCGCCCGGAGGCCCTGAAAGCCACAGCGGAGGGGAGGGCTGCAGGCAGCACCAGGAGCCCCAGCCTGGGACTGTGGGCCCCTCACTCTGCTGAGGAAGCCTCCCAGGCTGGCGGGCGGGGACTCGGAGCAAGCCAGAGGCTGAGAAACTTGTAAACGCACTGAGTGGCCCCCAAGCCCTGGGTTTGGGAGGCCGACCTGGCATTTCCCTGCCCCAGCAGAGGTCAGAATGGTGCTGGAGCCTCACACAGCGGGCTCCTTCTCCCTTCCCTCATAGAGCTGAGCTCCAGGGTCTCCACATCACAGAGGGTCTCGCCCTGCTTCACGGCCTGGGAAACCGAGTTTATTTTGTTATTTATTTTAATTTCTGTGCTTTATGGGTCACACCCCGCGATGCTCAGGGGTTACTCCTGGCTCTGCACTCAGGAATTACTCCTAGCGGTGCTGGGGGACCCCTATGGGATGCCGGGCTCGAACCCAGGTCGGCTGCATGCAAGGCAAACGCCCTACTATCACTCCTGTCTCTGAGTCCATTTCTTTATGGGGGGTGTCTGTAAGTTTTCTTTGTTCATTTTGGGGCCAAACCCAGCGGTGCTCAGGTCTGACTCTTGGCTCTGTGCTCAGGGATCACTCCTGGTGGTGCTCAGGGGACAATATGGAGTCCCCTGAGATTGAACAAGGGTCCGCCATGTGCAAGGCAAACGCCCTCACTGCTGTGCTATCCCTCTGGCCCCCAAGGCTTCTTTTAAAGGATGAGCAGATGGGACCAAGGCCTGGAGCACATGCTTGGCACGCGTGAGCCCTGAGTTCCACCCCTGACACGTGTGTCCTGTTCCCCAGCCACCTCTCAGCAAGCGCCTCCCAGGAGTAGCACGGCTGGGCCTGAGCAGTGCCTCCTGGCCAGGCTCAGCACTGAACCACCCCACCCACACAGCCGAGGGACTGCAGGGCGAGGAATAAAGGACGCTGTCTTCACTGTGACCATGACCCCCTGGGCGGGCCTGTCCTCGCAGCCACCCTCAGACCTTCACAGGGGAGATCCACACAGCCGCAGGCGAGAACAGAGCACACCTGCGTGTGGCAGTGAGCACCTGTGTGCCCCACTCTGCACGCGGCAGGGAAGCAGCTGTGCCCACCACCTGCCAGCCACATGCTCACAAACACCACTGGCCGCGAGGAGGGCAGCCATGGAGGCGACTAGGCCGCAGCCCTGCCTCCCAGCCCCGGGGAACACCGCCTGCTGGGGGTGTCCTCTCAGCACCACCCGCGGCCCCAACTCCCGGGCCCTCATTCATTCATTCCTCCACTAACTCCATTCCAGCCAGGACACCCCATTGCCTGCCAATGGCAGCCTTTCCCCAAACCCCAGACTCCGTGCCAAGGGCGAGCCCCCCGACACACACAGAGACAGTCGGGGCGGCCCCGACACACACAGAGACAGTCGGGCGGCCCCTGAACACATAAGGACAGTCAGGGCAGCCCCCGACACATAGAGACAGTCGGGCAGCCCCGAACATACAGAGACAGTCGGGGCGGCCCCCCCGACACACACAAGGACAGTCAGGCGGCCCCCCCGACACACACAGAGACAGTTGGGGCGGCCCCGACACACACAAGGACAGTCAGGGCGGCCCCCGACACAAGAGACAGTCGGGGGCCCCCTGAACATATAAGGACAGTCAGGGCAGCCCCCGACACACAGAGACAGTCGGGCGGCCCCCGACACACAGAGACAGTCGGGGCAGCCCCCGACACACACAGAGACAGTCGGGCGGCCCCCCGACACACAGAGACAGCCAGGGTGCAGGCCCACTGCTGCCGCGGCTCTGAACTCCAAATTCTGTAGCTCCACCTTCCGTGTCCACGGCCCTGTGGCTTCTGCAGGCCAACCTCTGCGGGGCAGCCTGGCTGAGTGACCTCCGGGAGCTTCAGTGTAACCCTCGGGGAGACTTTCTCAGGAGCTGTGGGGATTACCCAGAGGGCCGAACACCAATTACCTGGCACTGAGCAGGGGCGTGGTCAGGTGAGAGCAGGGCCATCACCCACCAAGCGTAATGATGAACTAATGATGGCCGCATCCTGAATGAAGGAGTGCGAGGTGATCAACCCCCGGCTCCATCCCCGGGACCTGACTCGAGGCAGCGCGGCTGACCTCCAGCCCTGTTGCTCCACAGCATGGTGGGGGGGAGGGGGGGCTCAGCGCAGGGTCACAGCTGCCCCACAGGGTCCAGGAGGCCCCCTAGACTCCCCTGTCCTCAGCCGGCCCCCAGGAGCCCAGGGAGAGGTCTGTCCACCAGGCTCGGTTAAGGCTGGGCCCCCACAGATCCAGGAGCCGCCCCAGCGGCACTTCAGGCAAGGCGCCAGCACCCAGGCTTGTCTTTGGTGGGGGGGAGCCGCACCCCTCTGTGGGAAGGAAGCAGCGGGGGTCTTCCCAGAGCAGCACCTGTCTTGGGGGCTGGGGGGTGCTCTCCCTGAGCAGGGCCCACACCCAGGCAGGCGGACACACACCCCTGCTCTAAGCGCCAGCCCGGCTCTCAGAAAAGGAATCACAAAAGACAGCTCAGCCCTTTCCCATTGGCAGGAGCAAATGGGACCCCCTCCCCTCCCGCCCTTGGAGGCCAACGAGTTTCCTGGGAGACCACCAGCTGGTGCCGGTCTCGGTCGCCGCGAGTGGGGAGGGGTCCCCGGTGCCCGGCCGCGGTGGCCCCCGATACCTGCGCGCTCCGCTCGCGTGCGCCCGGCGTGGGGCTCTCCGCGCGCCCCTGGAGCCCCGCAGCTCCCCGCGCTGCGGTGCGTGAGCGCAGCTCCGGGTGGGCGCGTGTGCCTGAGGCCCGGCCACCGCGCGTGGGCAGCGCCGCTCACGGGGGCAACCAGGCCGGCGGCCGCCCTACCTTTGGACATGAATCCTCCTTTGTCTCCGCGCCTCCGGGAGATGCTCAGGGCGCGGGGCTCGTCCTGGGCCGAGCGGCCCCCGCAGCCGGGCCTCCGCTCCTCGCCGCTCTCCACCTGGCTGCGCCGCCCCTGCGCCCCTGCGCCGCCGCGCCCGCCCCGGGACTGGCCTCGGCTCGCTCGCGCCGCTGGCCCTGCCCGCGCCCCGCCGCCGCCGCCGCCGCTGCCACCCGCACCACGTGACCCCGCGCCCCGCGAGGGCCCCTCCCCTCCCGCGGCGCCCGCGCCCGCAGCCGCTCCCGCTCCCGCACGCACGCACGCCCGCACGGCTGCACGCGGAGCGGGCCCCGGGGCCGGCGGCGGCGCGGCCGAGACGCGCGGGGGCGCTGTGCCCGCACCTGGGGAAACCCAGCCCGCCAGGTGCGGCATCTCCGGCCCGGTGCGCCCGCCTACACCCCGTGCACCCTGCCTGCGTCCTGCCTGCTGCCTGCCCGCACCCTGCCTGCAGCGCACTGCACCCGCCTGCACCCCGCCTGCATCCCGTTGCCCCCACCCCGCCTGAGCCTCGCCTGCGCCCCGCCCGCCTGCTCCCCCACAGTGCTCTGACCTTCCGAGGCTGGCCCCGCGGGGTGGCGGGGATCCTGGGGGGAAGCATCCGAGCTAGTGACCGGTTCGCCCCCGCTGGCTTCTGCCAAGGCGCCTTGGGAGCCTGGAGTCCCTGTGACCTCGATCATCTTTGACACTTCCCTGAGCCTCAGTTTCCCGTCCGGGAAATAATGCGTGCATTCAACCAACACTGCGGGAGGTGGAGGTGTCGTGCCAAGCTCAGTCGGGGCACGGAAGGCAGGCTGGTCCTCTGCAGGGCGAGGTATGCGCGCAGGTGGGCGCCGCCGAGAGAAGCAGCAGGAAAAGGGGCGGACAGTCAGAGGAAGGATGGAGCAGCTGAGGAGGTGAGGACGCGGGGAGGGTGAGAGGCTGCAGGCTGCAGGGGGTGTTAGTAGACGCCTCACAGCTCGCTGTGCAGCTGAGGCCAGGAAAATTCCACACAAGGGCATGATAGCGGGCTCCAGAGACTGGAGGTGTCCAGCCGCCAGGCCAGCCGGGAGGAGACCAGTGAGTCACCCAGCGCCAGCTCAAAGCACCTCGGGCAGAGGTGAGGCCCTGTGTGTGACAACGGGGCAGGCAGGCTGAAGGTCGCGTGCAGACAGAAGTCTCACACAGCCCGTGTGGCCCCAGGGACAGAGCCCAGGAAGCAGGAGCTGCGCCCTGTTTTGGGAGAGCTGAGGGGCCGGTACCCCAGGCTGAGTCAGGAAATGGGGTCTGGCAGCTGGGGGGGGTTCTCTGCGCTCCAACTCCAGAATCTCGTGTTGGAAGGAAGGGGTGGGAGGGTAGGGTGCCTTCCATAGCCAACCCCAGTCCCTTGAGCATCCTGTGGCCCCAAAACGAAACAACAGAAAGAAATATTGGAATATGGGCACCTCAGGATCTGGGCTCAAGCCAGCTTCCCCCCAGGTCAGCTTCCTGTCTCAGGGTTCCTGTTCAGAGTCCCAGGTACCACATCCAGGTACACGAGGCACCCACTCCCCTAGGCCTCAAGGGTGGGAGGGGGCCAGAAAAAGGGACCCGGGGCAGCCTTCCACCTCCCCACCAGGGTGATTGATGGGTTTGGAGGTCAGAGGTCACAGGGGAGTCACCCTCAGACAGGAGCCGCAAGGAAGGCCCGAGGGCCCCGTGCCCCCAGTGACTGCAGTGGGGGCTGTTTTCAGCTGATTATTCTGGAATTTCAGGGAATCATGGTACAAGCAGGGGAGACCTAAAGGAGAAAGTGACCCCAGAGCCCCAGTCACTTCTGTCAGCCTCTCTCTGCTGGCTGCACCGCGCTGCATTCTGCGCCCCAACTCACCCCCAGCCCCCCAGCCCCACAGCACCTTCACCTCCGCGAGCCGCCATTTATGACCACGCCCACGCCGCCCGCGCCCCAGCTCGGGGGCACTTACCTCGCTTCTCTGTTCAGGTCCAGTGTGGCGAGCTCTGGCACTGGCTCTGCAGCAGACTCTGCTGATGAGGGGCTCAGGGCTGGGGCCGCGGGTTCACCCAGACTCCGGGCCGGGTCAGTGCCCTGGGTGGGCTCCCCGTGGCCATGCCCGCCTGCTCAGATTCGAGCAAAGGGCAAGCCCTGCTCTATCCTGTGGGTTAGGGCTGGCTGTGCCCAACGGCCCTGGCCCTGGAGCTGCCCACTCTGTGCGGTCACTGTTTGCGTCCACGGAGCCTGGTGCTGTGCCCCGCTTGTCTGGCTCTGGGGCCACGCGACCCAGGACCACACCCAGCTTGGCTATGCTTCCTGTGGCACTGCCCCGTTTGGCCTCTAGGACAGAGACCCTGTGCTGGGATCCCTCTGCAGGTGGCCGAGCCGACAGCCACGCCGAGTCTAGCTGGTGGCCCGAGAGGCTGAGTATCTGGCCACACCTGGCCGCACCATGTCCAAAGCTGTGTCCGTCCCGGGCCCACGGTGGGGCCACCGGGAGCACCCCTTTGGAGATGCAGCTGAGAGAGAGCCCTCGCACCCGCCGGCCTCTGCCTGGGGAAATTCTGGCAGGCGCTGTGGCTGCTACCAGCACAGGGGCCCTGAACCCCAGGCCCTGAGCCCCACGGTGCCTGCAGGAGTCCGGCCCAGGCGGGCCTGGAAGGGGAAACTGAGGCAGGAACTCACCACAGGCCTGTCTGCTGGGGCAGGGTGTCTGCTCGGGTGGGCAGCCACGAGCCCCTTGGGCCCCTGGGTGTCCCCTGACACCCTGAGTGAGGGTCGCAGGAGTCCAGCCAAACAGGGGTGTCCTCCGCCTCCCTGGGGAGCGGCCTCCCTACCCGGCGGGGGTGCGGGGCCCAGGGCCGACTGGGGTGGAGTGTCAGGGAGACGGAGCTGAGCTTCCGGGCCCCGGGCTGCCAACCTCCTCACTGCATGCCCCGGCTCCAGGGCTCGCTCGGCTGGGAGTCGGGGGGGCACGTGGCTTGGGGGGAACGCCTCCAGATGGACGGTCTTCCTGAGCACCGGAACGAGGGGGACACGGCAGGGCGGGCAGGGGGCTCTCAGCGGGGGCTGCCAGAGAAGGAGGCGCCCGGTCCAGGGGCCCCATGAGGCTGCATCTCAAACAGCTCCGTCTGCATATCTTGTCTCTCCTGGGGTGCTGTAGAGACAGGGGCGGAGCCTGGGGTGGGCACACAGCACTGGGTGTGTGTGTGTGTGTGTGTATGTGTGTGTGCATGTGGTGTGTGTGCCCTGGCCCCCGTTCCTAGTGGTGTAGGTTGTCAGTGAGGTGCATATGTCCCTTCCGGCCAGTATACACGCACCCCCCAGGTCTGACACCCCTTTAGCATCCCAGGGTAAGAACTTAACGGCTCCGAGGGTGACCCTCTCTCTGTGGAGGCTCCGTGGGGTCCTGAGGAGGCAGTTCTTGAAACCGTCCCACCCCTTCTGTTCCTTCAGAAGGAATGAGGGTCTTTAGCCTTTGGGAAGAGTCGGACAGTACCTGTGGCCGGGGATCGAGGGCGGTCTGGGGCCCTGCCCAGAACCAGGACAGAGCCCTGGAGCCGGAAGTTGAGAGGGAGACTTAGGCTGCTGCCCTGGGGACCTGCATTCAGGGACACCCGCAGAGAGGCGGGTGGGGTGAAAGCACAATCCGTGGGTCCAAGGGCAAAGCGCAGGAAAGGTTCGGCAGAGAGGAGGAAGAAGCATCACCCTAAACCCACCTCGGGTTCCCCGCGCTGGGTCTGGGGAGGTGGGAGCTGCCCAGTGTGCGGCCCAGAACTAGGCCTGCCGGGTCCGCGCCTGACAACTGTCCTCTGAACAGAGCGTCACTGTCATCAGGCTGAGGGGCCCAGCACAGGGCACTAAGCAGCGGTACAGCCTGGCAGGGGAACGGACAGAGCGGGTGGGGGCTCTGGCTACACCCAGAGTGCATGAGCCAGTCCCTGAGGGAGTGCCAGGCCCCCGAGTGCCAGCTGGTGCCCACTCCAGGAGTGAAGCTGTATCTGTTGCTTATAACCCAGCGGGCCCAGTCAGGGCCTGAGGGTATTTCTGTAACCAGGTCCCTGAGGCCAGGAGCAGGGGAGGGGGTCAGCCCATCGCAGCACCCCAACCTTTGCTGGGGTCCTTGTTCACAGGCCTGAGAAATCGGCCGCACTCACTGTCCACAGAACCCCACCCCCATGTCAGGGCTGCTGAGATGTGTTTACTCTTCACCAGAGTCTCACCCCTCACCCTGCATCAGTGGTTCTGTCCTACCCTGTACCCCATCACACACACACACACACACACACAAGACAGACACATATGCACATTACACACACAAGACACAGACACACACAGACACACAGACACAGACACACACACACCCCCACACACACACCTACCTTGTTCAGAGAACACGAAGGCCTGGGTTTGGGGGAGCTGCCCGTCCCTCCCTCCGTGGCCAGAGTTTCGCCACGGTGACCAGTTCAGTGACCTCGTCCCTCTGGTCCCCTGTAGGCTCCTGCTTAGACCCTGGTCACAGGCACCCCGCGCTGTGTGCCCACGCCCTCTCTCTGGGCTGGCAGGGCAGGGAGGGCCGGCTGGGGCAGTGGGTGGCAGAGAATGGCTGCTCTGAGCCTCTGGATTCCATGGGCCACGGAGGTTGGCAAGGACTGGAAGGCCTGTCTAGGACTGAAGGCCACCTACGTCTGGGTCCAGCTGCCTGCCCCCAGCCCGTGCCCCCAGCCCCGCACACTGGAGAAGCTCCAGAGGAACGAGGGTGCTGCCACTTGCCCCGGCAGGCAGCACCTCCTCACTTCACCTGCTAGACCCCGTGTCCCAGCCATGGCATTAGTCCTTGTCCACTCGCTGGGCACCTTCCTGGGGTTCCTGAAGGCTCCCTGGTCGCTCTCCTGTCAGGACCCTGAGGACATGATGGTGACCCAGCCTTGACCAGAGCCAGCAGATGTGTGCTGGTGCCATGTGCCAGGCTGGTACCCGTCTGCCTTGGCTGTTCAACACTAGGAATCAGGCCTGGCTATGAGGGCCAGTGCTGGCTGGAGGCAGGCCAGGCTGCGACAGCTCCTAAGCACCTGGGCAGGAGGGTAGGTGCCAGCATCCTGCAGTGACCGTCGGTGGGGACAACTGGCTCACTGGGCAGCCAGGGACTGGGCAGAACGCGTGCCTCGCCTGGCCTGGACTCAGGGTACCCCTGCTGCTGTGGTCATCTCTGCTTGCTGTCCTGCACTGATGGTGCTGAGCGACTGTCTGAGCTGTGCTTCGAGCCGAGGGGAAGGCCCTGGACAGTGGGAGGTCTCTGTGGCGGCCTCCAGCCACCTAGGCACTGGGCCGCAGCCAAGCTACATCCAGGCTGACTGCAACAGGCAGCAGCTCAATGTCTCGGATTTTAATTTGTGGCTCAACCCGGGGAGGACAGTTCTGAAAGGGTTTGATTTTCTTGGTTGTTTGGGGGAGACGAGACTTACACCCAGCAGTGCTTGGGGCTTGCTCCTGAGTCCCCTCTCAGGCATCATTCCTGGCGCTGCTCAGGGGACCGTAGGTGGAGGGATAAACCCAGGCTGGCTGCATGCAAGGCAAGTGCCCTTCCAGCCCTGAAGAGCTGAAGCTTCATTCTCTTTATTGGGTTCCACCTGGTATGTTCAGGGTTCCTCCTGTCCTGAAACTGGCCTGCCTGTTCCCCCCTCCAAGCCTTAGGGCGCCAAAGTTGGCTGCGCTCTGGTTTCAGGTGGCCCTTTGGCCTCGTTGAGGACTCAGGACCAGCCGACTTGAGGCAGGACAGGCCGTGTCGAGCCTGGTGGGAGAGTGCCAAGCCTGCTCAGAGCTAGGCATGGAGGTTGGGGAGCTAATTCCCATCAGCCTGGGAGAGCTAAGAGGGTACACGTGTGAGCGGGGATTTCAAATTCCAATGGACTAGGTGAGTGGGGGGGCCCAAATTCCCAATGTACATGTGAGTGTGGGACCCTGAGTTCCCAATGTACAAGTGGTAGTTGGGGGCCCTAAATTCCCAATGTACAAGGTGAGTGGGGCCCCAAATAATGTACAAGTGTGAGTGTGGGCCCCAAGTTCCCAATGTACTAAGTGTGAGTGTGGGACTCGAGTTCCCAATGTACAAGTGTGAGCGGGACCCCAAATTCTAATGTACTAGTGTGAGTGTGGGACCCGAGTTTCCAATGTACAAGTGTGAGTGTGGGACCCAAGTTCCCAATGTACAGGTGTAAGCGGGGGACCCTAAGTTCTAATGTACAAGTGTGAGTGTGGGACCGAGTTCTCAAGTACCAGTGTGAGTGGGACCCCGAGTTCCTAATGCACAAGTGTGAGTGTGGGACCCCGAGTTCTCAATGTGCAGTGTAAGTGGGGACCCAAATTCTAATGTACAGTTGTGAGCGGGGACCCCATATTCTAATGTACCAGTGTGAGTGGGGACCCTAGAGTTCCTAATGTACAAGTGTGAGCGGGGACCCTAAGTTCCCAATGTACAAGTGTGAGTATGGGACCCTGAGTTCCCAATGAACAAGTGTGAGTGTGGGCCCCAAGTTCCCAATGTATAGGTGTGAGTGTGGGACCCCCAAGTTTCCAATGTACAAGTGTGTGTGTGGACCCCGAGTTCCCAATGTACAAGTGTGAGTGTGGGACCCTAAGTTCCCAATGTACAGGTGTAAGCGGGGACCCCAAGTTCTAATGTACAGTGTGAGTGGGGCCCCAAGTTTCCAATGTACATGTTGAGCTGGGACCCCAAGTTCTCAATGTACAAGTGTGAGTGTGGGACCCTGAGTTCCCAATGTACAAGTGTGAGCGGGACCCCAAGTTCCCAATGTGCAAGTGTGTGGTCCCTAAGTTTTCAATGTACTAGTATGAGCGGTGGGCCCTAAGTTCCCAATGTACTAGTGAGTGGGGAACCCCATATTCCCAATGTACAAGTGTGAGTGTGGGCCCCAAGTTCCTAATGTACAAGTGTGAGCGGGGACCCCAAGTTCCCAATGTACAAGTGTGAGCGGGGGCCCCGAAGTTCCCAATGTACAAGTGTGAGTGTGGGACCCTAAATTCCCAATGTACTAAGTGTGAGCGGGGACCCCATATTCCCAATGTACAAGTGTGAGTGTGGGACCCCGAGTTCCCAGTGTACAAGTGTGAGTGTGGGCCCCCAAGTTCCCAATGTATAAGTGTGAGTGTGGGCCCCAAGTTCTCAATGTACAAGTGTGAGTGTGGGCCTCAAGTTCCCAATGTACAAGTGTGAGGGCCCTAAGTTCCCAATGTACAAGTATGAGTGTGGGCCCCCAAGTTCCCAATGTACTAGTGTGAGTGGGGACTCCAAGTTCTTAATGTACAAGTGTGAGTGTGGGACCCCGAAGTTCTCAATGTAGTGTGAGTGGGCCCCCAAGTTCCCAATGTATAAGTGTGTGGGCCCCAAGTTCCCAATGTACAAGTGTGAGTGTGGGCCCTAAGTTCCCAATGTACAAGTGTGAGTGTGGGCCCTAAGTTCTCAATGTACAAGTGTGAGTGTGGGCCCCCAAGTTCCCAATGTACTAAAGTGAGTGGGGACTCAAGTTCCCAATGTACAAGTGTGAGTGTGGGCCCCAAGTTCCCAATGTACAGTGTGAGTGTGGGGACCCCAAGTTCCTAATGTGCAAGTGTGAGTGAAGCCCCAAGTTCATAATGTACAAGTGTGAGCGGGGGCCCCCAAGTTCCCAATGTACAAGTGTGAGTGTGGGACCCGAAGTTCCCAATGTACAAGTGTGAGTGTGGGACCCGAGTTCCCAATGTACAAGTGTGAGCGGGGACCCCAAATTCCCAATGTACAAGTAAGTGGGGACCCTAAGTTCCCAATGTACAAGTGTGAGTGGGGCCCCAAGTTCCTAATGTACAGTTGAGCGAGGACCCTTAAGTTCTCAATGTACAAGTGTGAGTGTGGGGACCCCGAAGTTCCCAATGTACAAGTGTGAGCGGGGACCCCAAGTTCTAATGTATAAGTGTGAGTGTGGGACCCCAAGTTCCCAATAATACTAGTATGAGTGTGGGCCCTCAAGTTCCCAATGTACAAGTGTGAGTGGGGAACCCCATATTCACAATGTCTAAGTGTGAGTGTGGGCCTGAAGTTCCCAATGTACAAGTGTGAGTGTGGGACCCTGAGTTCCCAATGTACAAGTGTGAGCGGGGACCTCAAATTCCCAAACAGTGTGAGCGGGGACCTCATATTCCCAATGTACAAGTGTGAGTGTGGACCCAAGTTCACAATGTACAAGTGTGAGGGGGACCCCAAGTTCTAATGTACAAGTGTGGAGTGTGGGCCCCCAAGTTCCCAATGTACTAGTATGAGTGTAGGCTCAAGTTCCTAATGTATAAGTGTGAGTGGGGGGAACCCCAAGTTCTCAATATTGCAAGTGTGAGTGGGGAACCCCCTATTCCCAATGTACAAGTGTAGTGTGGGCCCCCCCAAGTTCCCAATGCAAATGTGAGCGGGGGACCCCAAGTTCTCAATGTAAAAGTGTGAGCGGGGCCCCAAGTTCTCAATGTACAAGTGTGAGTGTGGGACCCGAAGTTCTCAATGTACAAGTGTGAGTGGGGACCCTAAATTCCCAATGTACAAGTGTGAGCGGGGGACCCCATATTCCCAATGTACAAGTGTGAGTGTGGGACCCCGAGTTCCCAGTGTACAAGTGTGAGTGTGGGCCCTAAGTTCCCAATGTACAAGTGTGAGTGTGGGCCCCAAGTTCTCAATGTACAAGTGTGAGTGTGGGCCCCAAGTTCTCAATGTACAAGTGTGAGTGTGGGCCCCCAAGTTCTCAATGTACTAGTGTGAGTGGGACTCAGAGTTCCAATGTACAGTTGAGTGTGGGCCCCCAAGTTCCCAATGTTTCAGTGTGAGTGTGGGACCCAAGTTTCCAATGTACAAGTGAGTGTGGGACCTCGAGTTCCCAATGTACAAGTGTGAGCGGGGATCCTAAATTCCCAATGTACAAGTGTGAGTTCGGGCCCCAAGTTTTCAATGTACAAGTGTGAGTGTGGGCCCCTAAGTTCCCAATGTACAAGTGTGAGTCGGACCCCAAGTTCCCATGTGCAATGCCCTCTTCATGACTTGCCCTGCTGGCCTCGGTGACCTTTTGGGTAGGGAACAGCTTCTGAGGCGTCCTCTGTCTCACTTCTACAGGCAGGTGGGGCCAGGACTAGGGGTCTGAGCTGGGAAAAAGGGTGTCTGCTCTGTGGGACCAGGCCCTCCGCTGGCCCTAGGCCACGTTGCGCGCTTGGGCTGTGCTGCCCTCTAGTGGACAAGTACTGCGCCCAGCCCACACCCCCGTCTCTGCCCTCTGTGGACCGAACTTCCCACACAAATATCCAGGAGTTGACAGCTCCAGCGTCTCCAACCGGGATCTTCTTTGCACAATCGTATGACGGTGGAGACTTGGGCAGAAGGGCTGAGAGAGTGAACACCGCAAAAGGCACGTGTCCTCCAGCTCAGCTCCCCCGGGCTTCCCTACGATCACCTCATGGTGCCACCTCCCTGTTTCTTCCATCTGCCTGTGGGGACTGTGGTATCATGGCAGGTTCTAGTGTGCTTCAGTGACAGGCCCAGAGACTTGTACCAACAGAGGTTCAGGGGCTGGAGTGATAGCACAACGGGTAGGCATTTGCATTGCATGTGTTAGACCTGGTTCGATCCCGGCATCCCACAGGGTCCCCCAAGCTACCACCAGGAGTAATTCCTGATAGCAAAGCCAGGAGTAGCCCCTGAGCACTGCCAGGTGTGACCCAAAAAGAAAGAAAAAACCAAGAGGTTCATTCTCTCGCAGGCTTTGTGTGTCCCATGGTTCAGACTGGCTGAGGGTTCCCCTCTGTGCCCCCCACAAATGAAGCAGCCACTTCTGTGGCCATTGCGTGTAAGCGGGGACGTAGCCTCGTTTGCGTCACCGTACATTACTAGCACTGTAGCCAGATTCCTGCTCACAACTCGATGGCAATAGTCATGGGCCTACCACCCCAAGGAGCAGGGATCACACTGACAGGCGAGATCAGCTGAATCCCTGGACATGCAGGGCTAGCGCCCACGCCCCTAGCTACTCGTACAAAGCACTGGAGCCGTTCCAGCCACCCCCTGACCCTCCCACCTTCACCCAGTATCTCTCATTTCTTCTTTTTCTCCCGGGCACTTGTGCACCAGCACGTTGCAGCCACAGACCCTGAGAAGGACAGGGGTAGGCTAGCATTCAGACCAAGAGCCAGGAGCCCCTTGCTGCCCTGAGTCTCTACGCTCCATCCCTCCCTCAGAGCCCTCCACAGCCCTGGCCCTGAGCCTGAGTACAGAAAAGGGAGTGGAACAATGAGGAGCTTGTCCAGCCCACAGGCCACTGTCTCCACATTGCAGCCGTGGCTGCACATTCCTGCCCGTCATTCTGTGGCCCAGCTCCCAGCAGGGGGAGAGAGGTGAGTTCCCAGGACTCTATGGGAATCCGCACAACAGCCCCTAGGAACCTCTGAGCCTGAGGCATCACCGGGAAGCCTCAGCAGGACCTGCAGAAAAGAGGCCCCCATTCACCCCATCACGCGGGCCTTCACGGACGCCCTGCCCAGTGCCAGTGTGGGCTGCTGGAAGAGACTATTAAGGACCTTTAGACATGTGAACAAAAAGCACAACACAAAGGGCCAAGAGTGACAGCACAGTCAGGACGTTTGTGTTGCATGCATGACATCCAGATGCGACCATCCCATAGGGTCCCCTGAGCACTGCCAGGAGTAACTGCCGAGCATCACTGGGTGTGCACCCTTAAATAGAAAATAAAATAAAAACAAGGTAAGGGCTGTAAGGGGAAAGCTGGACAGGGAAGACTTCCTGGAGGAGGTAGTCCTGGAAGTTCCCTTAGGTTCTCTCCCTGGACCTAAGCTTCTCTTGAGAAACCACTTGCTGGCTGCTCCGCCTCCGCCCACCACTAACTTTTAGTCTGTGCTTCAGAACAGGGGCTGTCACTCAGTGTTCCCAGCAAGTACTGGGTTCTGGGCTGGGGTGGTGCTCAGTAGTGCAGCAAGTGCTCCGGGCACCCAGGGCTGAGCTAGTCCCCTAGCTCCCAGCAGAGTTGACTCGCCAGCTCCTCTTCCCTATGGAGGAAAGATATTTGGGGCCGGAGATGGCACAGTGGGCAAGTCTTGCGAACCTGGCCCACCCAGGTTCAATTCCGCATCCCATATGATCCCGGAGCATTCCCAGAAGTGCTTCCTGTGTTCACTCTCAGTACAGTCCACAGGCAGAGGCAAACATCTATCTGTGGTCACTGGCCCTTCCAGACTCCTCCATCTAGTCCACCCTTATCATTCCTGTAGGGACTTTTAAAAAATATATGTATATAGGGGCCAGAGCGATAGTCCAGAGAGTAGGGTGTTTGTTTTGCACACAGCTGACCTGGTTTGATCCCCGCATCCCATATGGTCCCCTGAACACCGCCAGGACTAAATTCCTGAGTGCATATAAGAGTAACCCCTGAGCATTGCTGGTGTGACCCAAAAAGCAAATAGAGACCATATAATTTACTTGTGATGTTTTGGACCACACCCAGTGGTGCTTCAGGGCTCTGGCAGTGCTGGAGACCATATGGATGCTGGGATTGACCCTGGTTGCCTGCATGCAAGGAAGTGCCCAATACACTCGTGCTATCACTCCAGCCCACCTTAATATTTATTTATTTATTTCCCAAATTTTATTAGACCACTTTTATTTTTATTTTTAAAATTTTTTATTTTACAATTAAAAAGATATACAATTAAAAGTTCATATTTGGGTTTTGGTCATACAGTGTTCCAGCACCCATCCCGCCACCAGTGCCCATCTCCCACCACCAACGCTCCCCTGGTTCCCTCCCCCATTCCCCAGCCCACCTCCATGGCAGGTTCTTTATTTCTTTCCCTTTCTCTCTCTTTCTCTTTTCCTTCCCTTCCAGACTATGGATTACAGAACATACATTAAAGGGTTGTCATGTGTATCTTTTTGCCTCTATTTAATGCTCAGTTCTAGGTTGGCATTAGTACCCTCGACAATTGTTAGCACACTGTTCCATTTTCTGTCTTACCTAGCCTCTGACTCCACACATTTGTGATAATTTCCACCTTTGACAAGACCTCTGATATATGTTTCACTTGACCTTGGATATTGGTATCATAATATGTACATATATATTTATGTTATGCAAATAAATGCAGTCATTCTGTATCTGTCTCTCTCCTTCTGGCTAATTTCGCTCAACATAATCTTCTCCATGTCCATCCATTTATAGGCAAATTTTATAACTTCATTTTTTCCCAACAGCTGCATAGTATTCCATTGTGTAGATGTACCAAAGCTTCTTTATCCAGTCATCGATTTTCAGGCACTCTGGTTGCTTCCAGATTCTGGCTATTGTGAATAATGCTGCTATGAACATAAAAGTAGGGATGGTGTTTCCGCTGCGTATTTTTGGTTTCCCAGTAGATTCCCAGGAGTGGTATGGCTGGGTCAAATGGGAGTTCAATTTCTAGTCTTTGGAGGAATGTCCATATTGTTTTCCAGAAAGGCAGTACCAGCCGGTATTCCCACCAACAATGGATGTGTGTCCCCTTTTCCCCCCCCACATCCACGCCAGCACTTGTTCTTGCTCTTTTGAATATGTGCCAGTGTCTGTGGATATCTCATTGTTGTTTTGATTTGCATCTCTCTGATGATTAGTATTACACCACTTTTAGACATACAATTGCAAGATGCTCATGTAGAGTTTTGGTTCTACAGTATTCCAACACCCATCCCCTCCACCCGAACCCATCTCCCATCACCAATGTCCCCACCTCCCTCCTCCCTCCCACACCTCAACTACTTGGCGGGTTCTGTATGTCTTTTCTCTCCTCTCTATCTCTCCCTCCCTCCAAACTTTCCTGCACATCGTAGAATGCAGTACATTAAAGGACATAACTGTTTCCCACTAGTTTGATGGACCGCACGACTTAGGGACCTCATGGTCAGCATATGGACAGCGAAGGAGGTGGCTAGTGTGGTAGGGCGAGTCTCATCCGGCTGCTTGGGACCCCCAGAGGTGATGGGCCCACTCCCAAAACCCATCTGTCCTCCTGGAGCCCCATGGTCAGCTGAGCCTGGGGAGAGCGGAGTTCCAGCTTCCCCAGCCGCGTTTGAGACTGCACGCTATGGCTGGTTGCCCCAGGGCAGCTCCCGGGCCGGGCCACCAGGCTCAACAAAATGGATGGGGAAGGGCCGGACCCTGACTCCACCTGACGAATTTCCAGTGATTCCCGCTTCTGGGAGCTGCCTACCTGGGCTTGAACTCATTTTGCTCTGTTAATCTGGTCTTGAGGTAGCATCCCAACGTTCCGGACAGCGAAGGTGGTGGCTAGTGTGGTGGGCGAGTCTCATCCGGCGCTTCCGAACCCCCCAGAGGTGATGGGACCACCTTAATATTTAAAACTAGAAAACGTCTTTCACGAAGATCCCATAGACCCCTTGTGCCCCACCATGGGAGTAAACTGGCCTCGGATCCTCTCTCCTCTGGCCTCCAGGGAGCCGGAGGGCAGCGGCTGGATTCCAGCAGGGCTCAAGGGTCTCCAGCCCCCAGTGAGTCTGCGGCTCCTTCACCTTGCAAATGTGGATTCGTCCAGGAAGATCAGGTCAGCACTGACTTAATGGGCCTGGGAGAAGCCCTGGAGAGCTGGTTCCACAGCCCAGTGGGGGGTCTGCAGCTCCCTAGGACTGGGGGTGGTGGTGACTCTTAGGGGGGGGGTATGGGTCCCCAGGGCAGGCGCCCTCTGGAGCCATAAAACCCATAACCCTGAGAGATTGCGTCCAGCTCAGCCACATGCTGCATTTTGAGGCGTTTGGGAGGATTCTGGACTTAGAGCTGGGGCGATTTGTCTGTAGCCCCCACCCCCCAAATACGTCATATTGATTACAGCAGACCTGGCTTCTGTCTAGATGCAGCCCGAGCCCTTCTGAGACCTGGTCGAGCTGAGCTAGTTCCCATTACAGCAGACCTGGCTTCTGTCTAGATGCAGCCCGAGCCCTTCTGTGACCTGTCTTGCTGAGCTAGTTCCCTTGGCCCCTCACCCACAAGCCTGTTCATCTGTCTGTCCGTCTGTCCATTTGGCTTGTTCCTTCTGGGCAGAGCGGTTACGGGCTCTTCCACCCCAGAAAAGCTGTTCTGAAATGATGCAAATGGGGGTAAAGGGGCTGCCCCAACAAAGATGGTTCCTTCAGAGGCCCCTGGGCGGCACAGGCTGCAGGAAGGGAAGCACCCTTCCCAGGGGTGCATCGCTCCTTCCCAGTGATGGCCCCAGTTACAGCCAGACCCGAGCCCTGGCTGGGTTCCTGAAGCCCTGACCACACAGGCGCAGTCTCTGAGTACCACCGGGCGTGGCCCCAGATGAAAGGAAAGGGCCCTGGTACCTCCTTCGCACCCAGACAAAAGTCCTTCTGCCCTAGCACCCTGCAGGTGGGGCCGTGGAGCAGTGGCACTCTTCAGACCTGCTGCTAGGACAAACCTGGTCTCTTCCAGGGGACAGGAGCAGAGACCAGGGACAGCAGATGGGGCAGAGAAAAGGGTCAGGTGAGAGGGTTCAGGGGACAGGGCAGAGACCAGAGATCTTTATTATGGCAACAAACTCAGCGGGGCAGCCGCAGTGCTGCAACAGCTGGTCTGGGATCAAGGGTGGACGTGCATGGCTGGGACAGCAGCAGGCAGCCCTCCACGACGTCCACGGAGCTCTGCGACCCTGTTAGGGCCCCTTCTCCTTCTGCTTCTTCCCTTCCCCTTGGCGCTCAGGGAGTGCCGCAGGGAGTCCCCGCCAGAGTCCGGGGGCTGGGGCGGGGCAGGGTCAAGCTGACGGGTTCCATGGGGCCCTTTCCTGGGTTCATGCCATGCACGCATGAGGCTGCAGGGAAGCAGCTGTGTGTGTGTGTGTGTGTGTGTGTGTGTGTGTGTGTGTGTGTGTGTGTGTGTGTGGTGTGTACATCCCAGGAGTCTGGAGGCTCAGGCTCAGGACAGGCCGGGCAAGGCGAAGGAGCGCGCTGGCGCTGCAAAGGCACAAGGCACAGCGGACGCATCCCAGAGCGGGGCGACAGGCCTGGGGGCAAGCGGGCTTGCGGCGAGCGATTCTCAAGGCACCCAGGGACCCAGGGACCCCGTCCTTGCTTCCAGCATCGGTGGCACCTGGGGACTTCCGCTGGGGGTCGCCCAGGCTGGCAGCAGAGGGGCGGCGCGCAGGGCCCCGAGTCTCTTTCCTGGGGTTCAGGCCTCGGCGCCCCGAAGCCCAGGTTGTCGCGGACCATGAGCGTCTTGCGGAGGGTCTCTGTCCACCAGGGCGCTGCAGGCGCCACTTGTGGGCCTCCTGCAGGCCCGGCTCGAAGTAGTAGATGCAGGCGCCCGAAGCCCACCAGGATGAGGACGGAGATGACCAGGTAGAGCGGGACGAACCAGTCCAGGAAGTGCGGCACAGCGGCAGCGGCCTGGGCTGGGAGAGGAGCCGGGGAGTCACGGAGGGGCCCGACCCATGGGTGCGGGGACCCCCCAACGTTCACGAGATGTCACTTTACAGGAACACTGAGGCCCAGGAGAGGGGTGGCTCCCCCACAGGCCCAGAGGGAGCCCCCGTGCTCCTAGTCCCCCAAGAAGGAGCTTATGGAGAGGGCCTGTGTGTCCTCGGGAAAGTAGCCTGACCTCTCTGGGCAGGCTGAGGGCGAGTCCCTCACCTATGTGACCTATAAGGGGCAGGGGCGGGTCTAATTTGAGACAATTAGAACGTCTTCACAGGGCCTTACAGCTGGAGTAGGGAAGGTCCCCACACCGGAAACAGTCCAGTCACCAGAGGCCCTGGTCACTCGGAGAATGGGGTGGCCCAGGGCAGTGGAACTTTCTCTGTTCGTGGCCAGACAGACCCCAGCTCCCCGTCCTCGCGCCACAGGTGGGGCTTGGGGGTTGTTGGGACCCCCAGGAAGGCGAGATTACAGCTCCTGCCCTGCCCCCCCACACACCATGGCTGTCTGTACCGCACTCTCTGGGGCCCCTTTCCAGGGGAGGAGGATCACAGGAGGGGGAGGCCCTATGGCCCAGACTCAGGGCTGAGGGTCCAATCGAGTCTCTGCTTTTCTGGAGCATTCCAGAGAGTAGGTTGCGTGGGGGTGGGGCGGACGCCCAGCAGGACCCCGAGCAGATCAGCCTGGCTGAACCATGTTCAGATTCTCCACTCCCTGCTGGAACATGAGAGCAGGCACTTGAGTGCCGGTGGGTGGGCTCAGGCCCCCGCTGTCCTGAGCAAAGTCCCAGCCTGCCCCTGGGCCAGCTGGAGACCACGCGACATGCCCAGGCTTCCCGTCCTCCTGTGTGACCTTGGCTACGCCTGCCTCTCTGGGCTTTAGGGCTCCGGGAACACAGAAGCACACTGTGTCCTCGGGAAAGTAGCCTGACCTCTCTGGGCAGCCTGAGGGCGGGGCCTCACCTATGTGACCTATAAGGTCTGGACTGTTTCCCCTACCCCACCCAGCTGTAAGGCCCTGTGAAGACGTTCTAATTGTCTCAAATTAGGACCCGCCCCTGTGGGGCAGGGCAGGAGCATCCACGGTTCAGCCCATTCAGGCTGCCGAGGCCCCTCTGCTGCCTCCCAGGTCCCAGGCACTCGGTGCCAGCTTCGCCCCTGCCCTCGACCCCCTTACCCCAGCCCCGAGACCCACCTGGAACCCTGAAGGTGCCCGGTCTGGGGCTTCTGAGCTGAGCACAGAGTCTGGGTCCGAACGCTCGGTGCCGGCCTGTGGATCCAGTCGCAGCCGCTGTCCCCTGAGTCTCTGCCGGCTGCCCTGGGTGCTGGAGGCAAGGAGGAGGAGGCCAGGGCCCCCCAGGAGATGCTGGAGCTTTCCTGGTCCGGGACTCTGGCCGGGTCGGGCGGGGGCCGACGTGGGCTGGTTCTACACCCTGAAACCTCTCCCTTCCCATCGGAGACCCCTTGCTTCTGCCCCCCACTCCCAGGAGGTGGGACCTGTCTCAGCCAATCAGCGCTCAGGCAGAGCCTGGGCTTTATCCTCCGTTGCCGTGGCAACCAGCCTGGGCTGGCCCTGTGCTACAGAGCCGACAGACAGGCAGGGTCCAGGTTGGGGAGGGAGGGGATGCAGCAGGGGTGCGGCCGAGGGGTGGATGTTTGCCCTAGCAAGAGCTGGGGGTCCCAGGCAAGTGGGTGGGAATGGGGGCAGTGTTGGCAGGAAGCAAAGGGAAGATCCTTGTCTGAGGGAAGGACCAAGACAGACTCAGGGCCTGGACCCACTGCTGGGCACCAGGAAGCTGATTCAGGGGCTTCAGGGCCTCACGGAGCTCCACACCCTCCAAGGTCACAAAGCAAGAAAGTGGGTGATGCCACCACTTGCCAGGCTGGGGCTGCCCCTAAGGCCTCAGCTCGGCCACCCCCAGAGGGCCCAGTGGGCACAGTCCTCTCTCTGCCCCACCCCACTTTGCTCTTTTTTTTTTTTTTTTTGCTTCTTGGGTCACACCCGGCAATGCTCAGGGGTTACTCCTGGCTCTACACTCAGGAATTACTCTAGCAGAGCTCTTCCCCCCCCCTCCTCCCCCCTCCTCCCTCCCCCTCCTCTTACCCCCTCTCTTCCCCCTCCTCTTCCCCCTCCTCTTCCCCCTCCTCCCTCCTCCTCTTCCCTCCTCCCTTCCTCCTCTTCCCCCCTCCCCTCCTCCTCTTCCCCCTCCTCCCCCTCCTCCTCTTCCCCCTCCTCCCCCTCCTCCTCTTCCCCCTCCTCCCCCCTCTCTTCCCCCTCCTCCTCCCCCTCCTCCTGCCCCTCTCTTCCCCCTCCTCTTCCCCCTCCTCCTCCCCCTCCTCCTCCCCCTCTCTTCCCCCTCTCTCCCCCCTCCTCCTCCCCCCTCCTCCTCCCCTTCCCCTCTCTTCCCCCCCTCCTCCTCCCCCTCCTCCTCCCTCTCTTCCCCCTCCTCTTTCCCCCCTCCTCCTCCCCCTCCTCCTCCCCCTCCTCTTCCCCCACTCTTCCCGATAACTGAATGGTTCCTTCAACTGCCCAAATACTGAACTTCTACCCTGCTTTGTATGGATAACTGCACAATAAAAACACAGTATCACTGTAACAAAGAATTCAAAGTTTTGATGATTTGCTGCTATAAATATTATTTGGCTTCCTATTTAAACAAAACTATCCTTACTTCTGTGACAGTATAATAAGTCAGATCCATCATCCTGCATAAAGTCTTCTTTTAATTTTCAGAGTAAGTCTCCTGACTTTTTCTAATGGCTATGTAATAACTTCATATTAGAATGGGAATTTATATAATGAAGGAAAGAGAAAACAATACTATTAATATGTCCTTTGTATTTGGGAGCTATTCCTGAATCCCAGAAAAACAGGAATTGTCTAACATGTTCTTTTCTTTTGCTTCATATAAAAGAAACTTCCGCGGAGTAATTATTTTATTTTTTTGTTTTTGGGTCACACACGGCGATGCTCAGGGGTTACTCCTGGCTCTGCACTCAGGAATAACTCCTGGTGGTGCTCGGGGACCATATGGGATGCCGGGATCGAACCCAGGCCGGCATGGGCTGGCTGCATGCAAGGCAAACGCCTTACCCGCTGGGCTATTGCTCCGCCCCTTTTAAAAATTTTTTATTATACCACCGTGAGACATACAATTACAAAGGTATTCATAATTGGTTCTTGGTAGTACAGTATACCAGCACCCATCCCTCTACCAGTGCCCCATTTCCACCACCAATGTACCCCACCCCCCCCGCCCACCCCAGGCTGCCTCAATAGCAGGTACCTAGTATCCTCTCTTTCTCTCTCTGTCTCTCTCTCTGTCTCTGCATCTCTCTCCCTCTTCTTTTACACATTGTGGCTAGCCCTGCAGATATTTAGAGTTTATCACTTAAGTCTCTTTGTGTATATTCAATGGTGAGTTTTTTTTTTAAATATTTTACCACACCGCCATGTGACATACAACTACAAAGATGTTCATGTTTGGGCCTCCGTCACACAGTGTTCCAGCACCCATCCCTCCACCAGTGCCCACCTCCCACCACCAATGTCCCCACCTCCCTCCCCCTCCCCAGCCTGCCTCCATGGCAAGTTCTTTATCTCTCTCTCTTTCTCTCCTCTCCTACACCTTGTGGATTGCAATACATACATTTAGAGATTATCATGTATATCTTTCTTCCCATATTCAATGCTCAGTTCTAGGCTGGTATCATCACTTTTGACAAACATCAGCACACTGTTCCCCTCTGTCTCACCCAACCACTGATTCCCACCTGTTTGTGGTAGATTCCACCTTTTTTTTAATTGAAAGATACTCATGTAGATCTTTGGTTCTACAGTGTTCCAACACGCACCCTCCGCCCAAAACCATCTCCCATCACCAATGTCCCAACTCCCTCCCCCTCCCGCACCTCAACCACTTGGCGGGTTCTGCATGTCATTTCTTTCCTCTTTATATCTCCTTCCCAAAAAACTTTCCTGCTCTTCGTGGAATGCAGTGCATTAAAAGACATCACTGTTTCACTGTTTTGAGTGGACCACGCGGCTGCTTCGGCCGCGCGACCTGGGCTTCGAACTGGCCTTGCTCCGTTGGATCTGGTCGTGAGGCAGTTTCCCAGCGTCCGGACAGCAAAAATGGTGGCTAGTGTGATGGGCGAGTCCCATCCGGCTGCTTCTGGGACCCCCCAGAGGCGACGGGGCCCACTCCCAAAACCCATCCGTCCTCCTCGGGGTTCCATGGTCAGCTAGGCCCGGCGCGAGCTGAGCGCCAGCCTCCCCAGCCGTCCCTGAGGCCCTGTATGCTGGCCCGTGGGCAGCTCCGGGCAGGACCACCAGGCTCGACAAGATGGAGGGGAAGGGATGACCACGCCTCCATCCGATGACCTCCCAGTGATTCCCGCCTCTT
>JAJIBD010033718.1:0-31499 GCA_021461705.1 Cryptotis parvus | reverse complement strand
TAACACTTCCCTAAGTTACAAACTGTCTTCCTCTCTGCTATTTATACATTGTTATTACTTAAACTTTGAGACAAAAATGCAATTTTCCATAGTCATAAATAACACCCTGGTTGAATACATATGCTTTCTTGTGACTGTTCTCTGTATAATCAAGAATGCACTATCAGAACAAAACTCTCTTTACACAACTATTTTTTATATTTAGATATTTATTTACCCAAAATGAGAACTAAGCAGTGACCATATTCACTTCCCTACACTTTCTAAGGTAGGAAGTGTTGTCTAAGGTAGAAACTGTTTCTACCTTTCTAAGGTAGAAAGTATTGCTGTCCTAATGATTTTAAGAGCTGTTCCATGAGAGAAAAAAAATTCTAAATTCACTTCATTTCTTGATCTTTCTTCTTTAAAACTAAGCACAAAGAAGACTGGCGCCGCAGAAATGCAAATAGCAGGAGACTTAGTACCAGCTTACTGCTGCTAGTCTCAGAACTAATATCTTTAATCAACATTCCTCTAATTCTTCTCCCTGAAGTTAATTAAGCAATATGAGAATCTTCTGCCCTTTCTAAATTTGAAAATCAAAAAATTAGACTGTTCTTCAGATAAAAAGGATCAAATGATTCTTAAATTTTATTTATATCATTCTAAATTTTCTGCTCTGTTCATATGTTAAATATGCACAACGTTATCAGTTGAAATCATTAGATAGTGAATGAGTTCTAATTTTTCCTTTATAAGCAGTCAATATTTGAACATTAAACTCTCTTTTCTTTTTGGTTTCTGTGCCCAACCCAGTGTTGCTCAGGGATCACTCCTGGTGGGCTCAGGGGAACATATGCAGTGCTGGGGATTGAACCCAGATAGGACATGTGCAAGCCAAGAGCCCTACCCACTGTACTAGAGTTCTGGCCCCTATACATTTTCCTTCTTCTTTTTGATTTTGGACCAGACTTGGTACTTGGAACTTTCTCCCCACTGTACTACTGCTAGCCAATCCCATACATTTTCTATTTTTGCTAAATTGTTTGCTAGAATTAAGTTTTTGTGCTGCCCAATACATTAAAATATTAGATTCTCCATAATCTAGTATACTTTTAGGCTTTATTATTTGTAATTTTATAACTTTAATGAATTTCTTATCGCCCTGACACAGCAACCATATTAGCATAATTTTCATATTATACTTATATGTATCTTCTAGAAAATTAATTTTTTGGAAGAGATCACTCTGACTGCTGAGGAACAGAATCATAAAATTCATTTACATCTTTGGAATGTAAATGAATTTACATTTAACTCAAATTCTGGTTTCCTTTTTAGATTTTATCACTTTATCACTTTATTTGTTTTGTTGTTTGGGACACACCTTGCAGTGCTCAGGGCTTATTCCTGGCTCTGTGCTCAAGGATCACTCCTTGCTGGGCTCAGAGGATCTTATGGGGTGCCAGAAGTCCAACCCAGACAGCTGCATAGAAGGAAAGCGCCCTTCCCATTGTACTATCTCTCCAACCCAATACACCTCCTTTAAACCTATATGATCAACTTCTGCAAGTTCTGGACTTTGTAGTGAAAAGCAGATAAAGAGCAAAGAGCGTTAAGCCAAACCTCATTTGTTCATTCACTCATCATGATATTTTTTGGAGACGAGATGGGAAACAACAAATATGGGCTTAGCTGCTAAATAGTTAACTGTATGTGAAAAGCAATGTTGACATAAATAACAGTTTATCAAAAGGACTAAGAGGAACTATAACAGCAGCAACAATAATAGGATAATGGGTGAAGAAGGGCCGGGATATTTCCATCTGAAAGAATGGAAAGAAACCTCTCAGCTTGGCGGACCAAAGAGGTGCACAAGAACAATAGGAGTGAAGAACACAGGCTGTAGACCAACATAAGCGCATCTAGATTTTGTAACGAGGCTATACATAAAAGAACATGAATGGGAGTGTGGGCATAAATGCTGCAAAGAAAGTAGAGGCTACAGTGAGACCGTCCATGAATGTTCAGTCAAGAGATTAAACCGTGAATCAGTCAAACAGGGGCAGTTCACAGGGTGGCAATGTAAATGCTTCCAGAAAGCTCAAAAGTGGGCAGGATCTCGGGCGTAGCCCAGCGGGTAGGGCGTTTGCCTTGCACTGGCCGGCCTGTGCGGCTCGGGTTCGATCCCCGGCATCCCATATGGTCCCCGAGCACCGCAGGAGTAATTCTGAGTGCAGAACCAGGGTAACCCTGAGCACCGGGTGTCCCAAAAGGAAAAAAAAGTGGGCAGGATGGAGTGGAGGAAGTGGAGACAGAATCAGAGACCACCATTACATAACACAGATGAGAGTAAATGAAGGCCTGAACGAAGGGAATAGAGAAAGGACCAACAGAGAGAGTGGGATTGTGAAGTCATGTAATTTGAGGAATGATAGTACGCTAATGACACATACTAAACATCTGAATGCAATGTAGGCAAAAGAAATGATAGAATCAGTTATCTGTAGAAAAGTCTTATTTTTTCCTGTATTGATCCAATTTCTATAGTTAGATTCATGACAAAATTCTAGATAAAATGCCTTTTTTAGATAGGTTCCAATCTTGAATCCTACCTAAAAGAATGAGCATTACCCTAATGAAAATATCCATCAATCAGTACTTTTTTAGTACGGTGTTCAAATTATAAATTATAACAGGTAAAAGATCACTTCTGGTATTTTTCCATATGAAATTCATTTCCAAATTAAAAAGTGTCACAAAGTGGCTCTTTGTAGAGATTCTGCAGGCCTCCTAGAGGTGCTTTATATTTTAAATTGCAAGTGGCATGCTCCTACTTATTTGGAGAAACCGATTTGAAGTTCTGAGTCATTGCCAGACATTTGCAAGTCTTTCAACAGTAACAGCTGCTCTGGGTTTCCAAATCGCTCAGGCAACCACAGAACTCAGTGTGAGCTCTAGGTAATGACTTGGGAGAGAGGAAATAAGGAAGATGAGGGAAAGGACGTGTAATCTAAAGGTCACATTTTTGTGTGTGAGGAGGTATTCACAGCATCAATTTTCTAGTCTCAGATTTGGAACTGACATAAAGGGCTTACCTCTTAAACACAGCTGAGCTTAATAGGAAAATATTTTTAAAAACTAATCTAAACCAAAATTCCAAAGTCAGTGGGTAAGGGCTCTGTCAAGGGCTCTGATAAAAATGGGCTTACCTGAGAAATCGAGAGCACACACTCCCTCTCTGGTGTTGTCCTTTCAACAGCGACAAACATTTTAGAGTCTGAGTGTCCCACACATGGATAGAAGCATCTCTTCCAACCTTGGACAACAGGATGTGCATAATTATTATTTATAAATGATAACAAATTGCATTTTTATAGTCAAATTCTGTTCAGAAATTTAAAAATTACACACTGAGGATGATGCACACATCCTGAGGCTATTTTCCAGATTAGGAAACTGAGGCAGTGAGAGTTAAGAGTCTTGAGGCTTTTTTAAACAGCTTTTCATCTACATACTCAAGACAAAGTTAAGGAATTACAAATAGCTCAATAAAATTTAGAATTATTTTCAGGTTAAAATAAAAATAATAAATTAGTCAATATCCACATGGCTTTAGAATTTCACGAAAGCAATTATATACCTAGATATTGTGCTAGTATTAAAATTGGCTCATTCAATAAATCCTTATTGAATAAATGTGGTATACTAAATAATGGAAGTGTAGTGATGAGAAAAAAGTATTAAGATATTAATTTAGTTCTAGCTTGCCCAATTCATAGATCTTATTCCATTAAGATGAGAACAGTATTGTTTGATTCTCCAAACATCATGAAATGATCTAGTATTCACTAAACCTTCAGCTTCCTGTCTCATGATTATTTCTACCAAAAATTTCTTCAACTTTTAAGAAATAACTTTGGTTAAAAAATCAAATCCCCTCTCTCTTTAGCTAAGTCCCCATCTTAAATGAGAGGTATATACCTGCCCGGTAGCCACGTAGTCCTTCACTGGATGGATGGTCAAGCTGAGAATGTCATCATCGTGCCCCAGGTACAGCCTCTGGGAGTGTTGCTGCCTGTTGTACACAACAGCAACTGCAGCAATGTGGTGACCACTTCTCCAGTTTGTGTGTAGAACAGATTGTTTCTACAGTCATAGCCTCTATAACTGGAAGCACAGTTCCAAGAAACACACAGTAGTTGAATAAACAAAGGAGGAAGTTAATAGGAACTGTCAGGAGTTATTGATGTGATACACAAGTGGAATTGCTTATTTCTGCATTACTACTCAGAAAGTATTCTTCAGTGGAGGCAGGAGGAACTCTGAGGGCAAATGATGAATGTGAAGCAACGGTACTGAGGCAAATGGATATGAAAAGTTTAAAGGACTGTTACTAGGTACTCAGCTACTCTTTGTGTTATTCATTAAAAATCACCTGTGATGAGGCTTTCTTTTCCCATCTTCCCTTTCATAACCAACTTCATCTCACTTTAAGAAGTCATCTCTCTAAACTATGCAAAGTCTTAGTATGATGAACTTTTTCTGGAAGGTGAATCTTCCAGGGATGCCAAAATCAAGGAACCTTTCAAAATATGAGTCTTGACATTTAAAGTGAACAATTCAATGCATTGGAAATTATTCAACTTATACATGATTTGCTCTTTACAAAATTAAAATGTTCTTTTATAGAATTGTTAGCTAGTATGCATTAAATTACTTTTTGCTTGTTTTGAGAGCCACACCCAGAAGAGCTTAGGAATTAGTGGGGCTTGGGGACCATATGGGGTGCCAGGGACTAAACTTGGGCCTACTGCATGTAAAGCAATTACCTTACCCATTGTACCATCTCTCAGCCCCTAAACTACTTTTATATGTGAAAGAACAAAACCATAAAACACATGATCTATTAACTTAAAACAATTCATTCTTGTTTGCAGGGTTGAGAGGGCTGAATCATACCCAGTGGTGCTTGAGGGACCACATGATCAAACTGGATCAAACTGGGGTCAGTCACAAACAAGACAAGCACGTTAATGCCTGGATTCTCTCTGTCCCTTAAGATGATTTTGAAGATTAAATAACATTACTCCGATTAAATAAAAACCTGTTTATGTGAACAAGATTTCTCAATTACAACTATTAAAAATAAAACTAGGGCCAGAGAGATAATGTCGGAGCTTAAGGTCCTTGCCTTGCATATAGCTGACCCTGGTTCAATCCTCAGCATAACATACTATATTCTGAGCATTTCCAGGAGTAATCCTTGAGCATAGAGCCAGGAATAAGCCCTAGGAACCACCAGTGTGGGCCCCAAACAAAACAAAGCAAAAAGAAATTTATTTTAAGGACTTTAACCTAATATGACTGAAATATTATATAATCTTACTTTCTCCTTTTCCTGCTAAGTGTTCAAAAACTAGTCTGTATTTCAACATACAGCGCATCTAATCAGACTAGCTATATTGCAAATGGTTCAATAATAAGTGGATACTGCACTGTCCAGTGCAAAGTAAAATATTATGGCTATAAGGACAAAAATTCATTTATTCAGTCACTCCTGGCTGTTTGCAGGCTGATTCTGTGCTCAATGATCATTCCTGGCAGGACTCGGAGATCATACTTGGTGTCAGGAATCAAACCTGGTTCAGCTGTATGCAATTCAAGTGTCCTAATTGCTGTACTATCTCTCCAGCTTCATTTGGGGACTTACATTTTAACTGAATTTGTACACAGTGTTTTTCTTGAAGAAAGTATGACTGGGTGATCTTAAAATACCTTGAATAAGAGCAAACATTACAGTAAAGTGAAAGTTTGTTAGGGAATTTAATAGTTACAACAAACTAATATAGAAGGAGTAAATAGTAGTATAACAATGTGGTTCAAGAAGAGATATGAAAAAATATCAGGTTTCCCATTATAGAAGCATTTGAAACTTTTTTTAAAAAACTAATGTTTCAGGAATCAAATATCTATGGCCCTTAAGTTCCTTTGATTCCATTTAACAAATGACACATTTATAAAGCACTAGACATTATCGTTTTCAGGACAACTTAAAATTATGTTGGAAAAGCTTAGATGTTAACTCTACATAATTGAAAACGTTCAAAATTATTTCCATCATATGTGAGCAAAAAATGTTTGAATGAAACACTAACATAGATAGCAACAAAATAGAGCAGGGAATACAGAGGAATGGAAACAAATCATAGCGAGAAAGAGAGGAAATAGCAACAAGCGGCAGTGACACACAAATCGTGAATATGAAAAATCGAGATCCACATGCTATGATGGTCACAGAACATTTACTGAGTAAACTGGACCATGACTCATGGCTAAAATATTAACCACAGGTAAGTGCAAATTGGAAAGAAAAAATAGCCTGAAGAGGGCAGCACTGAGAGCGTGGACGCCTCAGCACAGTGACACTACTGGTGACATCACCCACCCGTGGATGAACTGAAGTTTCAAGCTGTCCTCGGGAGCCTTTTGCGTTTGAGGAAGGGCACTGCATGGTTTTTCTCTTTACTTTGTTGCTTTAGCTGAGGTAGATCTTCTTTGTAAACCTTGAAGCATGACATAAACATTCAGATTAGGCTCTTTAGGTTTCCATTTGCATTAAGATCTAATATAACAATTTGAAAGTTATTGTGCGCTACATCAAGAGTACCTAAGCAAAAGGGAAAAAAGAGAAGACTAATCAGCACAAAAACAGTTGGGGACTGTAAAATCCTAATTCACAATAATTCATCTAGAGAATTAATAAAGTAGCAGCTTTGAACAACTCTATAAGCCAAATGACCTCGCAGACATAAGCAGAACATTCCACGAAATATCACTGAATATTCATTCTTCTAAAGTGCATACAGAAACTTTTCAGTAGAAATCATTTGGGCCTCAAATCTAGTTTCAAAAAAGCAAAAAAAAAAAAATTAGAGAGTACCTTTTCTGACCATTATGGCATAAAACTAATAATAATGGAGAAAAGCTGAAAAATTCCACAAATATATAAAAAATAAATGGCACTGCACTCTAGAAAGCCAATGGCTCCAATATGAAGTCAAGAAAGAAATTTAAGGGGCTGGAGTGATAGCCTAGCAGGTAGGGCGTTTGCCTTGCACGCGGCTGGCCCATGCCGGCCTGGGTTCCATCCCCAGCATCCCATATGGTCCCCAAGCACCGCCAGGAATAATTCCTGAGTGCAGAGCCAGGACTAACCCCTGAGCATTGCTGGGTGTGACCCAAAAAGCAAAAAAAAAAATTAAATTATTTTCAGTGGAAATAGAAACATACACACTCAAACTTATGAGATACAGCAAAAACATTCCTATGAGGAAATATTTCCTCATATTTCAAACCCAGGTATGCTTGAACCAGAGACACAGATACACGGGGCAGAGCTGCTACCAGCTCTCCCTGTTCTCAGCTGATCATGAGTCATCTGGGAGGGAAGATGAGTTCTAGGCCTGGACTGCCATTCCAATAAAGCTTCACAAGAAGCCAGAGAAACCCCAATACCATGAGGGCTGCCATTTTCAACATCCAGACACCACAGCTTGTCAGAGCTCCACCCAAGAGATAAGCAGATCTCAAGCCCTGCTGGTCAGGTGATCTCTCCCATTGTGGTTCATCAGTAAATGCATGAACTGAGAGCCTAGTACCGAGAGTATACCACCCACACAGCAGAGCCTGGCAAGCACCCATGTTGTATTTGATACGACAAAAACCAGTAACAATTATAGACCTCGTTCCTATGACCTGAACAAATGGTTTGAGGCTTTTCATATTTCTAGTGCGTGCATATGCCCTTGAGCTACACTAGCACACAGTAGGACTATGGAGATGTCACTGGTGCCTGCTCAAGCAAATCGATGAACATTGAGAAGACAAGTGATACAAATGATGAGGATATAAATTTTTTGCTATAAACAAATAAATTTTGGGGGGTAGCACCCGGCATGCTCAGGGGGTTACTCCTGGCTCTGTACTCAGGAATTACTCCTGGCAGTGCTCTGGAGACCATAAGGGATGCCAGGGATTGTTCCCAGGTTGGCTGCATGCAAGGCAAATGCCCTACCTGCTGTGCTGTCGCTTCAGTACCTAAGCAAATACATTAAGAGCTAAAAGAAATATTTTTTAAAAAACTGCCTAACATTACACCTAAAGGAACTAGAAAAATAACAAATTAAGCCCAAAGTCAGTAAAAAAGAAGAAACAATACAGATTAGAACAGAAATAATTTAAAAACACAGCAAAACAAAGGAATTGATATCATATCTCTGCAACTGTAAAATGACTTTGATATTACTGTAAACTATGATACTGCAACAAAAATTAAAAAAAATAAGTTGATTTTAAAAAAACTAAAACAAAACAGAATATTAAACTAATATTAATACCTTATGTCATTGGCAGTTAAAATAATTTTCCTTAATTTTCTATTACATTTTTACATAATTGATTTCAGAAAAGATATTAATTTCATTATAAGAAGTATGAAGCTATTAATAAAATGTTTAAAACATTGTTACATTTCTTCTAAGTTAAGGAATTTCTTACTGAGGATAAATAGTACAGTGAGGTGTTTGTCTTGCATGTGACTGACCTGGGTTCAATCCCTGGCATCCCATTTGGCCCCCAAGTTCCACCAGAAATGCAGAGTCAGGAGTAACTCCTGAGCATCATCAGGTATGACCCAAGAAGTCCTCTCCCACCCAAAAAAAAATGAAAACAAAAATTTCTTAGTGATTATGGTTTTTAAAAAATATGAACTTTGTGCATCATGGCAACCGTTGTTGGAATTATTTTCTTCTCATATCCTTATGCATCTTGACAGTGACTGAATATAAAGGAAAGCTCTTGTTCTGCTGTGTTCCTGATTCAGAGAACTACTACAATTTAAATGTACATAAAAATTATTAGCTTTTTGACTATAAAATATTTATGTCTACAACCAGGAAACATCAATTTAATACATCTAAAATACAATTGATGACTTTCATCTTCATAAAGGAAAGTTTTCATTTGGTCAAACTACAGTGCTAAAATTATCATGACAGGGTTTTATAACTAAGTCCCTGTTTAGGACTTGACCCAATTTTTTTCAAATGAAACCAAAAGATATCCCATTACTATTCTGTCTATTACAACTGCTTTAGATTGAGCGATGAAAAGCTAAAGGGTTAGAAACTGGGGACACTGTTGGAGGGAAGGTAACACTGGTGGTGGTGTTGGAACATTGAATGCTGAAAACAATTATATAATGAACAACTTGGTAATCATGGTATAATGACTTTCTTTTTTACTTTTTTTAGTCCAGAGTGATCTAGTCCTGTTTGTTTGTTCCGAACAGCAAATAAACAAGCAAGCAAAAAGTAAAAAAAAAGGCATGGCGGGTTTTAACCCTGGCCCACCACCCCAGCAGAGCCTCACAAGAAGCCAGACGACCCCCCACCCCGACTCCATGGGGGCCGCCATTTTCCACATCCGACTTCCCTCTCGTCAAAACTCCACCCAGCAAACAAGCCTATCACAGCCTGCGCAAGCGGCATGCGGTTCATCAATAAATGCTATATTTAGAGGTGACTACAAGAGTATGCCACCCGCACGGCAAGCCTGGCAAGCTGCTCGTGTCATATTTGATATGCCAAATACCAGTAACATTTATATTAGGTCATTCCTATGACCTAATATAATGGTTTGAGGCTCTTTATGTTCCTGGAACAAGTGGATGCCTTTGGGTTCTACTAGAATGAGGCAGAACATATGAAGATATTATTGGTGCCCACTCTAGCAAGTAGATGATGAACGGGAAGATAGTGATAGTGATAGTTTGTTTGTTGCTTTTTGGACCACACCCAGTGATGCTCTGGTGGTGCTCAGGGGACCATATGGGATGCTGCACGGCAAACATCCTACCTACTGTACCATTGCTCCAGCCCAGAAACATTTTTTAAAAGCTAACTACTTATCTGAATTCATGATGTTTTCATCAACTCAACTAAGCACTTTAGAGCAATGAATTATGCTGCTGGAATTTCTACTGCTTATTCAAACAAGCCTTCCTCTGTAGGTCTCAAATCCCATCTGCAGAATACAATTAAAATTATGCTGAAGAATAACTTGGGAATATTGTGAATGTAAGTTAAACAATAAGGGCTAAAGCTTTGAAAAGTTAATGTCTGCTAGAATATAACAGATTTCAACTGTACCTTTTTGTTCTCTTACACTTTTATTATTCCTAAATTGTGTGTTAATTTTTCTTATATTCCACTTTCCCTTGATATCACAGTAATATTTGATATTTTTATATTCTGAATAATACTTTCGTTTTAAATACATTTTAGTTGTTTTTACTGCATTTAACACATTGTATCAATTGTCAAGTTGACTTTGTTACAACTGACACAAATCATAAATTAGACCTCTTTGCACTAATATAATTGGCTAAACATTAAGCTAAAGAGTGATTAATACTGGCTGAGAAAAGGCATCATCGGAAAAGTGGCAATTCAGTGCTTACATAGAAGCGATGTCAATAACACATAGAGTGTGCATTGTGGAGAGAAGCCCAGATTCACATTCTCAACCTAAAACTACAAGCAATGTGGATTTTTGTAAGTGACTTAACCCCTACAGTTAAAAGGGGTATATAAAGAATAGTGTATATAAAGAATTGGATCTGGTCCCATAAAAACATTTGATAGATGGCAGCTGCCTTAGGCTTAAGTGTCACCATGCATAACATTAACAGTGTGTTATGTCGGAAATCTAAAATCTTATTCACTCCATGTTCATGCCTGGGATCTGATTCATATGGTTTTATGAAATGAGAATTGCTAAGGCTATCATCATTAAAAGGTTTTGTGTGCCCAGATATCTCTGAAAGGTTACTCTTTTTAATAGTTTAGTCTGAAAATAAAAAGGTCTACTTTCCAAAATAATGAGGCTCAACGTGATTGTAATTTGCCAACTTTTATTCTAAAGATGATTTCTCACTGGAGAGATGATGCACATTGTATTTGGGCTTTTACCTTATTAAATAGACAATGGACAATGGCCCCCAAAAGTTAAGAGGAAAACTAGGAAAATAACATTTGTAAATTACCATTGGCTTGAAGGCTACCCATTCTTTAAAGAAAACACATATTTTAAAGATATATTTTAAAAAATTGAAAGATTGGGCCGGAGGCGATAGCACAGCAGTTAGGGCATTTGCCTTGCATGTGACCAACCTGGGTTCCATCCCCAGCATCTCATATGGTTCCCGAGCACCGCCAGGAGTAATTCCTGAGTGAAGACTCAGGAGGAACTCCCTGAGCATTGCCAGGTGTGACTCAAAAAGGAAAAAAAGAAAGAAAAGAAAATGAAAAATCCCTTAGTATTATATATGCACATTTTTCTGCAAGAATTTTTTTTGAGTTTTGGATTCTAGGTAGCTGGGAAACCCCAATTGTCATAAGCTTAGTTTTAATAATTTGCTATTACTGTTCACTTAAAAAAGTTAGAAAATGATTGAGTAAATGTCTTGTTTTAAAAAATAAATTAAATAACGGCAATTTTCCTTATTCTTGTCTTGACTACCAGCCATTTTTACTGTAATATGCAAATCCAATAAGATCATGATTTGGGGTTACAAGGCAGCATTAGCATTGCCTTCTGCTTACTGACCTGGCGATCATAATTGATTTGAGTTTCTTGTTCAATATCAGAGTCAAGTTCTGGCACATCTGATAAGTCTGAATCAGATTCTTCACTGTAGGAATCAGTACCACCGTCTGGAGAAACAGAAACCATGAGAGACAAGCAAAAATTCTGAGATGCAAAATAGTCAAACATTTGCCTTACACACGCTGACCTAGATTCAATCCCTGGAGACACATATGGTTCCCCAAGCCCTGCCAGGAACGATCTGAGTGCAGAGCCAGAAGTAAGCACTGAGCACAGCCAGGTGTGACCCAAAAGCCAAAATAAATAAAACAGTCAACTTCAAAGCATATTCTTTATTCTAAATTAGCAAATCTAGTAAAAACTACATCATACATCCTTTTTCTATTTTTCCTTTACCTTTCCCCCTTTATCTTTCTTCTTAAGTTCAGTATAATGACTACCCCTATTAGGAGCATGACCAAAGACAACTTCCCTTCCCAGCAAGCAATTCATTTCTACTTCTGTTAGATGACAGATAGTGGTGTCTTAAATATTGCTTTGAAGAGGCTGAAATAAAGAGAAGGCTTTAAGGAATCTGGATAAAAAGGCAATCCAATCGCTTAGTTCAGTAAAGATTCTCTTTAGCTCTCTCTGTGCCTCCCAAATGTCAGTTCTTGCCATGGTCAAAACCACCACAGACCATTCCCCAGTAACACATTTCCCTACAAGCTTGTCATTACTTGATTGTTTCTGCTGACATCTCAGTAAATAAAGAGACAGATCCATTGACCTGGAACACACCAGTGCTGAATGCGGATCATTCTTTGGAGCCACGCTGGAGGCAACATCTATACCTGATGTTATTCAGTCACCTGGCAGCTGGTTTGAGCAGACCCACTGCCTGCAATCATCCTGAGGAGGCTGACATACATGTTTTTCTTCAGATTAATTTACTTAATTCTTGACATGAATCTTAGACCTTCAATTTTCCTCTGCTAGAAGTTCATTTATTTTAAAGAAATCATCAGTTTGGTCTCAAGGTTTTCCTTTAAAACCATAGGAATGCATTTTTCAAAACTGCCTTAACTCTGGGGATTCTGCTAGAACATTCTCTAAAATATTGTATTAGTACAGCCTTTCTGGAAAACAATATGGACATTCCTCCAAAGACTAGAAATTGAACTCCCATTTGACCCAGCCATACCACTCCTGGGAATCTACTCTGGGAAGCCAAAAATAAATACGCAGCGGAAACACCATCCCTACTTTTATGTTCATAGCAGCATTATTCACAATAGCCAGAATCTGGAAACAACCAGAGTGCCTGAGAATCGATGACTGGATAACGAAGCTTTGGTACATCTACACAATGGAATACTATGAACACAATGAAATACTATGCAGCTGTTAGGAAAAATGAAGTTATAAAATTTGCCTATAAATGGATGGACATGGAGGAGATTATGTTGAGTGAAATTAGCCAGAAGGAGAGAGACAGATACAGAATGACTGCATTTATCTGCATAACATAAATATATATGTACATATTATGATACCAATATCCAAGGTAAAGTGAAACATGTATCAGGAGGTCTTGTCAAAGGTGGAAATTATCACAAACGTGTGGGAGTCAGAGGCTAGGTAAGACAGAAAATGGAACAGTGTGATAACAATTGTTGAGGGTACCAATACAAACCTAGAACTGAGCATTAAATAGAGGCAAAAAGATATACATGGCAACCCTTTAATGTATGTTCTGTAATCCATAGTCTGGAAGGGAAGGAAAAGAGAAAGAGAGAGAAAGGGAAAGAAATAAAGAACCTGCCATAGAGGAGGGCTGGGGAGGGGGGGGAGGGAACCGGGGACGTTGGTGGTGGGAGATGGATACTGGTGGAGGGATGGGTGGGTGCTGGAACACTGTATGACCAAAACCCAAATATGAACTTTTAATTGTATATCTTTGTAATTATATAAAAAAAAACTTGAAAAAAAAGAACCTGCCATAGAGGCAGATTAAGGGAGAAGGGAGGGAATCGGAGACATTGGTGGTGGGAAATGGGCACTGGTGGAGAGATGGGTGCTGGAACACTGTATGACCAAAACCCAAACATGAACATCTCTGTAATCATATATCTCACGGTAATATAATAAAATATTAATTAAAAAAAGAAAATTAATGTTGAATTTATTTGTTTTACCCTGGGGTGCAGTCTCCAGCAGACCATTGCTGATACCTTCTGGAATAAACCTCCACTGGAAAACTGAGTGATCAGCCCCACCTGTGCTTAAAACCCACTGGAAATCGTGGGACCAGCGAACATTTGTGACATGTGCAGAGTGGCCCACATACTTCCTAAATTTTGCTCCTGAAAAAGATAATTTGGAAAGTAGTTAGGCACTAATAATAATAATAAATACAATAATAATAATAATGATAATAATAATAATGAAATCATATTCAAATAATTAGAAATAGTTTCTGTATATTGGAGTAAATGCTCCCAAAGGTATCTGTTATTATAGAATGGATTAAACTGAGACTAGGTCTTAAAAGTTAAGGCTGTTGGCTAAAGATACATTTGAACCTGTTCCAAACACCAACTACTATTTTACTGATTATGAGAATAAATAACAAAAATGTATATCCTTCTTTTTTAAATGCAAGATAAAACAGCCAGTCTTGTGCAATGAGGACAAAAAATAACTTGATGGGGGGCAAAGACTGTTGCTTGGGACTTGTAGATATAGAATTAGATGAATAAATAGTTGTAGTCTTAAATGGGTTGCACTACTTAGTAAACACCATCCACAGAGAGTGAATGAAGCAGGAAAGCTTGTTTGAACTAAAATCAGTAGAATCTTGTAATAATGTCTCTAGTTTGGTCAATACACTGCAGCATAAAGACACTTGAGGAAATAACAAGATGCATTTTATCACAGGAAGACCTAGCAATCCAAAACCATGGGTGAGGGACTGGAGGGCTAGTGCAGTGGGTAGGGAGCTCGCTTTGCAAACAGCTGATCTGGGTTCGATCCCTGGTACTCCATATGGCCCTCTGAGCCTACCAGGACTGATCCCTGAGTGCAGAGCTAGGAGTAAACTCTGAGTACCGTCTGGTATGTCCCCAAAACAGTTTTAAAATAAAAACACAGAAACGAATGTGGCTGTAAAGGAGAAAGGCAGGCTTTGGTCTCAAAGTAACCTGCCAAAGTTGCCTGTATGCATTTGGTAATTTAATAACACAGATTCCAAGTAAGGTAAGATAGCAAAGCTGGCTGATAAAAAGCCATTGATTGAGGAACAAAGTATATTCTTCCCATATTTCTTATTTATTCTCTTCCCTGATTTTTATACCTTCCCCAAGATCATCTAACCTATCTCTTTGTAGTGGTTTACTCATGTAAACAGAACCGATTTGTGTTTATTAGGGGCAGGACCTGGGAGGAATATGGAAATAGAGTCAGAAGGTAAACTTCCAGCACAAAGACTGGGGCCTACGATACATCACACACACACTTTCCATCTATCATTTTCCTTACCAGTCTTTGCGCTGTTCCACAGAGAGAAATAAATAAAACAAAACTTTCATCTCTTTTTGACACTATTTACCAATCGAACCAACCAATCTTCAGGTTTGTTCTTAACACCTTTTGCCAAGCCACATCATCTCTCACCTAGAGTATTGCAATGATTCTACTTAATAATCGTTCTTTCCCAATCTATTTTAAACAATATCAAGGTGGTATCCAAAGATAAAAGAACCAAGGATATGGTAGGCGGCTTGCCACAGTGGGGGTGGGTGGTGGGTAGGATGGAGGGCAGTTAGGACAGAGAAGGAACCACTATGACAACAGTTGGAAATGATCACTCTGGACTAGAACTGAAAGGAGGTAAAGTGTTATGCACGATAACCTTTCAGTAACAGGATCGTAAACCACAGTGCCTCAATGGAAAAAGGGGGAAAGAGAGAGAGGTGTCTGCCATAGAGGCAGGCTGGGGGTAGATGTACACTGGTGAAGGAATGGGTGCTAAAAACGCTGTATGACTGAAACCCAACCATGGACAACTTTGTAACTGTGGATTGTAAGTTTACGCAATAAAAAAAAACTTAAATTGTACTTTCATGACAATGGAATCAAGCAGTTAGGGAAAATGTCATTAGCACATGGGAGCTGCTGGAGCAGTACTGCTGGGGTGGTCCTGGGCCATCAGTGCTAGTCTGGTGGTGCAGACCTCAAGGTTCTGAGGTTCTACTGAAGTGCCAACAGCACAGGCTGTTGGTCCTCAGAGTGGCCAGGGCTGTCCCCAGAGACTGTGGTATCAGGGATGATGACCATGGCCTCAACATGACAGACAGGTGCTCTACCACACGAGCTGTTTCCATGACCCATCACTGAATTTGTTCTTAATGGTGGAGCACTATAAGATTTTTTATGCAATAATGAAAGTTGAGTAACACTGCTATGTAATTTTGCTTCTGCTGATTTATATAAAGTGTTTATAATCTATAAAAATAAAATTTAAGAAATGAAAAAATTAATCAAAACTTAAATCAACTAAAGTTACTCCACATTTGAAACCCCCATGAGTTTTTCATCATACTAAGAATTAGACCCAGATTTCTAATAGCAGCTACAAAGCCCTCCATGACACAGCCGTGCTGCACTCTCTGGCTTCATAGTACGTAACTCTCCTCTCGTTCACCATGCTCTAGCCCACTGGCCTTTCTGTCCTTGTATGCATCAAGCTCCTCTGAACATTCCAAGGCCCAGGGTTTCTGTAGCTGACGCTTTCTAACAGCCAAGATGCTAATCATGAGAGGTGGTGGCTAAAGGAATGTGTGTTTGTGAAGGGCAACAGAATGGGAGAACATGTGGGAAATGTGGAAATAGCCAGTTCCTGCTTAGAGGAGTGGGGTGCCACCTCCATCTAGCACCGTCTCAGATGCACCCTATCTCAGGAGGGGTGGGTGCCAAGGTTAAGACATGGCAAATGCCAATGACAAAGGCTTAGACTTGTTCATGTCAGTAACTGTGGGACGACAGTCAAACAGGATGCAGTCCATGAGAGAGCAGCACTGCCCTGATTTTAGCATTAGGAAAGCTGACAAAATGAGGGGGAATTGGTCTGGTTAAATAAAACATAATACCAACTGCATCATTTTCATTAGTGAAAATTAAGATTAGGTCTGATTACTGTGCGACCGAATACTACACATATGTAAATGTGCAATGAACTGATTTTGAGTTTTATTTCATCATAAGGAAAACTGTAATGTTTGCTTGGTCTCCAGACACTCTTGCAGTTATAAGCACCTGCTCATACTTGGCTGTTTTTAGGTTCAAAAATTGAAGGAAACACTTTTCACCAGTACCCTGGACTATAGGGAGTTAAGTTCTACCACCTAATAAATAAATGTGCTACCATTCCATCATAGACACCTACTAATAATTTTTGCCAGTATTTTGCAGCAAAAGCCTGAGACTATAAGAGTCAAATTCCAAAAATTCATATACGTGAGTTATAAAAAGTAGAACATGTCAATTTGCTATGAAAACATGAATTTCTTTTGCAAGCTACTGTGGGGTATTTTGTTCCTCTCATATATTTACAGGTCTTTTCCATATATTGGCATTCACTCAGATGACTCCTTTGTCATCAACTTCATGGTTGTTTGACATTTTAATGTGTCTCATGTTGACTGCATTCTCACTGCCTCCTCCCATCTCCCTACTTGAACAAACTCAAGATCTACGCATTTGAGATCCCACTGATGTTTCTTCTGGAAGTCTCAGATATGTCCTGTTGTCTTATCTACTGCAAGCATATTACTGTTTATAAGGTATGCCCTACTACTCAGAAGATACACACATACAAACACACACACATACTCACACACTTTCTCTCTCCCTCTCTTTCTCTCTCTCTCTCTCTCTCTCGTGTGTGTCTTTTGAGTGTCTCTCTCTCAGAGAGTGAGAGAGAGGGAGGGAGCTTGACTCTGACATATGAAGGTAATTTTGTGCCTGAAGCATTTTAAACTGATGGCTATTTTGTCAAGCGTAAATGATGGAGGTTTTACTATGCATTTTATGTTCAATTTTGTACCACTATAGCCACTGTTTTAAAACTGCCAATTAGCTGAAAATGACATTCTGATTACATTTTCCATCCCTTACTTAATCTAAGCTTATTCAAGTGAAAACATTTTTCATGAAGCAGCATATCTCTACCTACTGATTACTTTCCCAAGATCAGATTTTCAGGGCTCATTTGGGTAGTCTCAAAAAAGCCTGTACACGGGCTCTGCCTAAACCTAAAGCAAAGGGCAAGTTCATTGTATGATTAATTCAGTCAGATCTTACAAAGCCTGAATGTGACATTTGAACAATAAAATATAAGAAAATGGAAAGTGCAGAAAGTTTTAAAGAAAAAATCTCTCAATATTTTTCCAATAATATGAATCTGGTCTGCAAAATTAGTGGTATACTAAGGGACCGTAAACTGAGTTATCACCAAAAATATCACTTTATGGTTTTATTTTAAAAAGCTGAAAGGATTTGCTTCCTCAAGTATAGGAAATAGTTGCTATAATGCACAAGCGTTATATTTCAATTGCAGTATTTTATTTCAATTGCAATATTTTAATACAACATATTAAATTTAAATCATATTCATTTGCACAAATATATAAATGTTGAAAATGTGAAACATAAAACTTATAAATTTCAAAATGGGGAGCAAAAATTATGCTAATAATAATATACTCTGGTTTCTCTTCAGATTGCTTAAATCTTTCGCCTTTTATGAAAAAATTAGTTAATAAATTCTGACTTAAGGACTGGAACTGTAGCTCAGTGGTAGAGGAATTGTCTTGTATATCTGAAGTCGTGGGTTTGATTTCCCATGACTCCAGGGATAAGCCCCAAGGTTCAAGTTGGGAATACCCTCTGAGCACAGAAAGGTGTGGCCCCCAAACAACAACACATTCTAACTTACATTTATAAAACCACATATTTCAAAATGTTACAAGGAAATGGCAGCAACATTTTCCACTTAGATAATAAAAAAGCATATAAACTTATTAGTCAGACATAATAGAATAAATGTTTATCCTAGGTTAAATCTTTATTCAAGAAAACATCTCTTTTGAGCTTACCTTTCTTGAGACAAGGAAATTTATACAGTTTAACCAATCCAAAATCATCTCCAGACACCAGCACTGAGCTGTTGTAATTTGCATCCACTGAGTTGATGTCTGTGACATCAGTGTATTTTGGCCAAATTCCACTCACTTCGGGGCCTTTCACACACGTCCAAGAGGCCCAGGGAATACCTTTTATTTCTTCTTTACTTGTTAATGGTTTCCCAGCTGAAAATAATGATTAAATATTTTACCTTGAAATAAAATGCACGATTTTCTATAGCCTCTTTTCATAGAGTTCCATAACTTTTCTCTAGCAAAAAAAATTATACAAATCAAGAAAACTAATATTCTAATTATTTTACCAAGTAAATTTCTTTTTTGAAGCAATAGTAGCAAGGTTTTTAAAAAGCACACAGCACACACTCAAGGGACCGGAATGACAGTACAGTAGTAGGGTGCTTGCCTTGTACTTGGCCAATCCAGATTTGATCCCTAACATCCCATATGGCCCCTAATCTGCCAGGAGTGATTTCTGAGCACAGAGCCAGGAGTAAAGCACCACCAGTTGTGGTCCCCAAACAAAAAAAGAAACAAACAAAAACAAAGCATGCTCTCAAAAAACCAGACAAAAAAGAAAGAAAAGGACATTTAAGACATTATCATACTAAATGCAGTATCTCAAATAATATTTGCTTGGCTTTAATTACTTAAAAACATATGATACAATTTTTTGCATTGTTAATGAAATTATTTTGTCATAGTAACCAAATTTTTATTAATGTTTTAAAAGCTTATATTGATTTTTCCCTTGCCTTTCATCATTCAAGGAAATCTAGAAGTTATATATTCAGGCTCAATAAACTAGAGAAAGTTGGAACTCTAGTGCCCGAGAACAGACCATTGTTCAAAGAAACGATGGTACATCTACACAATGGGACACTATGTAGTTGTTAGGAAAGATGAGGTCAAGAAATGAGCTTGTAAATAGATGGACATGGAGAATATCATGCTGAGTGAAATGAGTCAGAAGGAGAGGGGCAAACACAGAATGACAGCACTCATTTGTCGGGCGTAAAAGTATAATATAACACCAATATTCAAGGACAGTAGATAAAAAGGCCAGGAGGTTTGGTCCATGCTTGGAAACTGCTTCATCCTCTTGGGGAAAAGGCAGTTGGGATAGGGAATGGACCACTATGACAAAGACAGTGGTAAATGAACACTGTATAAGAACTGTGTGCAGAACAGATAAAGGAACAAGCATAGTAACCTCTCAGTATCTGTTGCTGACCATAATGCCCGGGGGGGGAGAGAAGAGAGAGAGAGAGAGAGAGAGAGAGAGAGAGAGAGAGAGAGAGAGAGAAAGAGAGAGAGGGAGGAGGGAGGGAGGGGGAGATAGGAAGGAAAGTGCCTGCCATAGATACAGTCTGGGGTAGGGGTGGCCAGAGGGTAAAGGGGCACATGGGTGGTCAGAAACATGCACTCATGGAGGGATGGGTGTTGGAACAGTGTGTGATTGAAACCCAATCGTGAACAGCCTTCTAAGTGTATGGTACGGTGACTCAATAATATAAATTTAAAAAAATTAATGGAAGTTGGTCAATAATAAACAGTTAATATAATTCAATTTATTATTTTGTTTGAGTATTTGTGATTTGGGGGTACAATGCCATAAAACATTCTATGTCCTGAGGTCAAATTTTCTTATATGTTTTTCTGAGCACGGTTCAAAGCTTTGTTTTTCACAAATATTCAATGTCTATATGACTTACAAGGCATTTTGTAGAATAATCTTTCTCCTGCACCATCATTAGTTTGCAAGTATTTACTATCTAAAGACCAGTCAATGTGGGTAATGAAACTGAGAGACTTGTTGCACTCTCCAATTTTCTTATACCGCTGGGCAACAGCATAAACATCTACTGGGCCATCATTGGATCCCACTGCAAGATAAGAGCCATCTGGGGAAAATTTCATTTCATGAATGACTTCTTTTCGATCTTTGATATGAACCACTTCTGTCATATCTCTGTAAATAAAAAGCAAAGTGATAAGCGGCATATCTAGAAGGAAGTCATGTTTTAAAGTATATATCAGAAAAAAAATTATTTTGAAAGGGAGAGACACCCTAAAGGAAAGGATGAAGGTTTTTAAAGAAATGATATAAAATATTTAAACTTTAGGGCCCATTTAGGAAAAATAAAGAATAAACACAAATAATACTTTGTGCTTCCAAAGTAATGAAACAGCACATATTTGCTTTAATAATATTTTTTCACTAAGACTTTTTGCTAAATAAATTGAGGTTTATAAACTTGTTTTAAAAACACGTCATGGAGAAAGGCAACTATATTAAGGTTATCAGAAAATAAATCACCATGTTTTAAGTGACCATAGTCTGGCCAGAACTTCTGCCCTCATTTGGAAGTTCACTGAGGCTGTTTCTACAACTATGAAACCAGACTATGGCAGATCCTCTGAGCCAGTAATGATGTATTCATCAACTCAAAAACAAACTGCATAAACAATGCCAAATATTTACTTCCACAAAGTAATTCCTCATATCTAAGATTGTTTATTAATTCAACATAGTTACTATGATGTTACATAATAAAGGTAGAAGATTTGGGGAAGTGGTTTGGGAAATCTAATCGAAATAAGTGAAAACTTGGTAGTTGGCCATCTTTTCACACTCTACTAAGCAGAGAGGGGGAAATGCTGTCACCAATTTGGTAATAAGTTATGTGTGACGGGTGATGAATTTAGTGTAATAAACCATGCACGAGCATTTTTCAAAGCTATATGGAATTTTCCCTGTGTAAAACATGCACATCTAGTTTATGACTGCTTACATTCTGTAATCACAAAAAAATGCATAAGCCAAAAGAACAAAGCATTCAGAGGAATTACAAGGATGAACCATAACTTTTGTCTAGTAACAAAATTGGGTGTAAATAAATAAGAAGTATTTCACTTTTTAATTATTTGTCGAAGAAATCTTTTAAAGACTTCCAGGTCACCTCTAATATAATACACAAAGTCTCATCTAAAACCGCTGGGAACCTGATAATCTTGTGAATTTGTCATTCATTGGATTTTAGGAGGGTCACATGCAATATTTTTTATATGCAGCAGCTCCACAAGGAGTTAAGGTAATACAACTCTATATGAAATGTATTTATATTTTGCATGTAAATATTTTTACATGATACATGATTATTCTTTCTAACAGATTTACATTGTTTTAAAAGTTTCATATCAGTTTACTATATCAGGCTATGCTATCAAATAATTTACCAAAGAACTCTGGGTTTTTAGATGTTTGTATTTCACAATTACAGGTAGGGAACTGAGAATCTATAGTGTTTCTATTTGAAAAGTAGATGCCTTTCCCCACAGATTCAGGCACTCATTATGACCAGGAGATTCTTAATTCCAACTACAGATTGTCACCAATATCTTCTCAGTATCAGTGCGTGCCTGACTCGGAGAACAATGAAAGAGCCATCCTTCATGCCCAAGGCCAATTGAGATCCATCTGGGCTGAAAGCAACACTTCGAACTGCTTCCTCCATATTACAGCGGGCGATCAAGGCATGGTCAGCCAGGCTCCACAGCCTAAGCACAAGGACAAAGTAAAGAAAACAAAGTCAACTGCTGTACTATGAGCCAGCCCAAGTCAGAAAGGCCTGCTCTCCGTGCTATGTTAGTATCGGGAAGGTGCCAATAATTTCTACAAAAGTCCTCCTCATGGCCTTTCTGGGATTCTATGAAGGTACTTATGCTATCTAGATTATTTTTGCTTTCCAAAACTCAGCAATAAATAAAAAATGAGAGAACAATTCTGAAGATGTTGAGATTTTTAAAAAGGGCAACTTTTAACATTACACACAAAATCTTAATTAAAAACTTCTTTATTCACCTCAATGGTTTTTAATACCACGAAAATAAAACCTCTAGGTTCTATTGTTTCTTTTTCTTTTGTTTTAAATGAGTATACTTCTAGTAAATGTGTGTTAAATGAAACAAAAAGTACACATTTTTAAAAAATACTCATTATAATTGTCAGCCTCCCTAGAAAGATACTATCTGAACAGGAAAATAATGAATGGCACCCTTGCCGAAGACAGCTCCAAAGTTGACTATAGCCATATACTGACATTATACACAGCTCCCTGGGTGCTCCATTGCTGATAGGTTCACTCCTGGTCAGGTGGGTACCTCATAAAGCTGGCCGGTGAGCACTACTGTTGCTGGAAAAATAGGGATCAAGGGTTGAGTACAGTGAACAATACTTCCAACCTCTCTAGGATCTTCTATTTCAGGGACCCTAAACTGAGTGAACATGAACTGCATGTACAAAGATACAAATAAGAGTTACATGTTAGCTCCAATTGTGGTGTATGACCCATATCCATTGAGACCATTTTTACACATAAACAATAATGTCTGCAAGTGGGATGGAAATTTCATAATCCTACAATAGAGGAAAGATTACATGGAATGCAATTTTCTAAATCCATTCTGCCACAGGAGAGACAGAGGGCATACTCATTACCAGGTGGTGCTGGTATGAATGACCTGCCGATTACATAGGAACCCTGCTATTTGGTCTAAATGTTTATGGTTTTCTCTCAATATCTGGCCCATTATTTATAATCTCATGCTGGTTTTAGACTTGTACTATTTTAAGCAATGCAGTTTTGCTCTGCCAGCATCACTACAAAATAAACTGCACTATGCTTTAAACTCCACTAACTAATCTCCTTTGAGAAATGTAAGGTAATACATGTTAGACTTACTGTGATAATTTTTTAATATTTACAAATATAAAATGTTAACTACCAAAACTATTGTCATTCTGTCAGACTAGAACTCACCATTAAATATACAAAAAGAGATTTAAATTATAAACTCTAAATATCTGCACAACTAGCCACAATGTGTAAAAGAAGAGGGAGAGAGATGCAGAGACAGAGAGAGAGAGAGAGAGAGAGAAGAGAAAAGAAAACAGGAGTACCTGCTATTGAGGCAGCCTGGGGGTGGGCGGGAGGGGGTGTGGGTATATTGGTGGTGGGAATGGGGCACTGGTGGAGGGATGGGTGCTGGAATACTGTATTACCAAGAACCAATTATGAACACCGTTGTAATTGTATGTCTCACGGTGATAATAAAAAAATTTTTTTTAAAAATGAGAATAAAAAAATCAAAACTATTGTCATGCTAACTCAAAATTTTAATTATATAACAAAAAGCCCCTAAATGACCAAGATTATCTGAGTCAAGCAAACAATAATATTTCTGGAAAAAATTATGATCTATACTATTTCCAAATTTTAATACTGCATACAATTACATTTAAAATGTTGTTAAATTTGCTTTCTGCAACTGTACTGCTGTGGAGATACTGGTTGGCTGAGGATGTTTGCTTTTAATCATCCCCTAAGACCCTCCAATAAATTGCTCTGATTTCTTACCCCCCCAATATAGTTTTATTCAAATCAATGATACTGAGGAATAAGACACTGTGGTTCCTTACGGATGTTTACAGCTCTGAGACTAATCAGTTTAGTGGGAATACAAAAGCCAAAACTTTCTCAAAACATTTCCATCTTGATGGTGATAATCCACGGGGAAGGGGTGTTGAAAATCATTGTTCTGGCTGCTTAGGAGTTTAGAGTAAAGAAAGGAAATGGAAAACAAAGGGAGCAAATAAGTAAAGTATAAGCCAAATAAACAGCCATGTCCAATATCCATATCACATGAGGAGACAACTGATTTTTATGTTGATGAGGGTTAGTGCCTGGTAGAAACTAAAAACAGAATTTATTTTTTGGACTCATTTCATTAATAAGAAAAATTGATTGTATATTGTTCAGATTCATAGTATTTATTTTTTAAAAACTGAGATTGGGGAATAAGGGCAGTAAAAATCTTTCATTTAGCTTACCAAGTTCTATTCTGCTATTAAAACAAAAAGGGTCTGAAGAGACAGATAGACAACAGGGAATGTGCGTGCTTTTGTATGCAGTAACCACATATGGTGTCCTAAGCACCTTCAGGAGTGATCCCTGAACACAGAGTGAGCCCTGAGCACTGCTTGGCATGGCCCAAAAATGAAAAAAATAAAACAAAATTTAAAAAATATATACCCAATCAAGTGATCAGTTTCTATACCATAACTCATTTTGGATGTTTGTTGTTGTGCATGTTTCATATATTTAAATATGCTGAAACCAGTGCAAAAGGTTTTCAATTTAAACTTAAAAAAATATGTGCATTTCTTCAACAGTCAGAATATTAGAAACATAATCACTTTTCTCATGTATCACAATTCCATGCTGTCAAATAACAAATGATCCATACCAAGAACCTTAAGACATTCAGAAAATCGTACATATATGTATTTTAGGAACCAGCACCCTCCTCTGACTTGAGGATAATGCTCAAAATTCCACCTGAGATTTACAAAGAAATAATCTTTCATTCAGATACTGAAGACAATTTTGAAAACCAGAATTTAAGTTCTGACGGTGAAGTACAATTGTGTCTCAACTAGGGAAAATGCTGTACAGCACCCCCACTCAGAGAATCAAAGTCCAAGGGGGAAATGTGATCTCATCACAAATGAGCGCACAGAGCTCACATCTTCTGCTAATGAAAGACCATATAAATGATGTCGGTATGCTTACATCTCTTATACATTTTTATGACTTAGGCTGAAGCCAAAGAAACTCTGTAATAACACAATTGCCAAGAAGCCAACTGATGTTGAGTTAAACATTTTAACATGCTAGTTAGAAATTGTCTCGTTCTTCACTGTAAATTATTCTTCTCCTAATAACAAGCAAATTTTGGGAAAATATATTTGCAATCCTAAAGAAATCAGGAAGGAGCTAGAGAACACTGCTAAGAACTTACCTGACAGAGCGGTCATCACTGCCTGTCACAGCCAGTGGCTTCTTGGGGTGCAGGGCCAGAGCCCAGAGCTCCCCCTCACAGTGGCCTTGTAGGATCAGCATTGGCTTGTCTCGTTCACGCACTATCACTTCAAATATCTCACTGTCCTGGGTGCCCGCTAGGAGACGGTCAGCTTTCCAGCACACGCTCCTGATTGAGAGGCCTGGAAAAAAATAACTAGGTAAGATCAAAGGATATCTTCACAAAACTGACAAAAATTACACCTAAAGAGAATAAGTCTTCACCAGGATACTACCTGCTGCAACACATCCCAAAACTTGCTGGTTTGGGGAATTCCACGCACCATCCAGTATTCTTTTTAATTACTGTGAGTAAAATGGGCAGCTATGTGTAAGAAAAATGAACTCGGACCTCTCTCTAACTCCAGGCACAAAAGTCAGATCAAAATGGATGAAAGACCTCAATATCAGAGCTGCATCCATAAGGTACCTGGAGGGAGCGTGAACCGAACTCTCCACGACATTGAAATTAATGGCATCTTCGAGGATGAAACACCACTGACCAAGGAAGTGGAAGCAAAGATAAAAAAGTGGGACTTCATGGAAACTATAAAGCTTCTGCACTTCAAAAGAGACAGTGACCAAGGTGCAAAGACAGCCCACAGATTGGAGAAAAGTATTTACCCTATCCGTTATGACAAAGGGTTAATAACCAAGATATATAAGGCACTGGTATAACTTTACAAGAAGAAACTTCCAACCCCATCAAAAAAATAGGGATAAAAATGAAAAGAAATTTTCTTAAAGAATAAATAAAAATGACCAAAAGACACATGAAAAATGCTCTGCATCACTAATCATCAGGAGATACAAATCAAAACAATGAGATATCATCTCACACCACAAACATTGGCAAACATCCAAAAGAACAAGAACAACCAGTGCTGGCGTGGATGCAGAGAGAGAAAGAGACTCATACATTGCTGGTGGGAATGCCAACTGGTCCAACCTTTTTTGGAAAACAATACAGTCACTCCTCAATAAAACTAAAAATTGAACTCCCATTTGACCTAGCAATACCACTTCTGGGGCCCCAAAACACAGCAGAAACATGATCTACAATTCTATGCTTATTGCAACACTACACACAATACCAGAGATCTGGAAACAACCTGCATGCCAGAGAACAGACAACTGGTGAAAGAAAGTATGGTACACAATGGAATACTATACAGTTGTTAGTGAAAATATCATGAAATTCTGTTTATAAATGGTTGAACCTGGACAGAAATATGCTGAGTGAAATGAGTTAGGAGAAGGACAGATACAGAATGATTGCACTCATTAGTGGAGTATAAAAACACAATATAAAATCAATATTCAAGGATAGTAGAAATAAGGGCCAGGAGGTTTGGTCACAACTGGAAACCTGCTTCAAACACTTGAGAAAAAGACAGTTGGGATAGGGAATGGACCACTATGACAAGGATAGTAGTAAATGACCACTTTGGATGAGAACTGCATGCAGAATAGGTAAAGGAACAAACAGGATAATCTCTCAGTATCTGTATTGCAAACCATAACGCTCAATGAGAGAGAGAGGGAGAGAGAGAGAGAAGCCTGTGATAGAGACAGACTGGGGGTGTGGCAGGAGGGTAAAGGGACACATTGTTGGTGGAAAATGTGCTCTGGTTGATGAATGGGTGTTGAAACATTGTGTGACTGAAACTAATCATCAACAACCCTTCTATCTAACTGTATTGCATGGTGAATAAGTAAAATAAACTAAAAAAAATTTAAAAGTACTGTGGGGCCCACAAAGGTGGCGCTGCAGATTGAGTCATCGCATTACAGGCAAGACACCTACTCCACCTCTTGAGCCTTATCTTTGACCCCTCTGGTTTCCTTACACATGCTGGATTGCAAAAGCTTCTGGTAATTTATAGGAGCCGATCACTCTCTCCTATCTGATTTGGGACTATGTGTCATACAGCAGGATATATTTTAAATCCTCCATCTTAAAATAACTGTAAGAAATAATTCTGCTATGAAAATCTAGACACTTGCCATAATTTTCTTCCCATTTTCTATAGAAAAGTTGGCTATCACTTTAATCTTTAGGATATTAGCATTAGCATTATACTAAAATTATATGTGGGTGATACTACTTCTACTACAGAATGATTCATTATCATATTAGGCAAAGTTTATAATGTATCTGATAAGGATCTAGATTCATTCTGGTGAATAAACAGATGTACCATGTCTCAGATATATGTCAATGAAATTCTAAAACCATCAAACACAAATAATTTATGGAATCTTTTCTCGAAGTGTAGTGACACATTTAAATCCAACCTACCCAACTCTACAGAATTTTACCCTTCTAGGCAGGTGTATATTGGCTGCGTGGATCTGACTTCTTGAGGTCTGTTTCCTTCCTTACCGGGCTCTTTACATATTTACCAACAAGTGAATTTTCTCATGTCTGAATCAGAAAGGCAGAAGTAATACCACTTATATAAGCACTTTAACAGGTTGTGAAAAGCTTTGAAAGCTGAGCTGCCTCCCTTGAAGGCTCTGGAAGTCTTTGGTACAGAAAGTCTCAGAAATTAAAGCACTGAGCTTTTGTCTGTCTCTATACTTGACTGGCGGGAGAGAGAGAGAGAAGGAGAAAAGAGAGAGCAAAGACACACAGAGAGAGAAAGAGAGTGAGAGAAAGAGAGAGAAGCGGGGGCTTCCTCTTTAAGGACCATGTAACACCAGATAATTTAGTATCCAAATTAGATTCACTCTGCAAGAAAAAGGAGGCTCTTAAAACAATTAAGTTTATACATTTCAAAATATATCATTATACATTGAACAAGTAGCTTAATTTTGTTAAAAGGCCAACATTATATGAAATATTTTAAGACTTAATATCTGCAAATATTTTGCTATGGCAGCACATCTATCTAGAATCCATGATCCGACATAGTAACAAAAAATTTCATTTTCTATTTACAACCCTCTGACTTTCTTCTCTCTCTAGGTTACCTTAGTTCTATTACCAATATCCACTGCTTTGTCTTTATACTTTTAAATTTTAATATTTTTATTATACCACCATGAGCTATACAATTACAAAGATGTCATATTTGGGTTAAGGTCATACAGTGTTCCAGCACCCATCCCTCCACCAGTGCCCATTTCCCACCACCAATGACCCCAATTCCCTCCCCCCCTAGCCTGCCTCTATGGCAGGTTTATTATCTCTCTTCCTCTTTCTCTGTCTCTCTTTCTCTCTTCCTTCTCTTACACATTGTAGGTTGAAATACATAAATTTAAAGGTTGTCATGTGTATCTTTTGCCTGTGTTTAATGCTCAGTTTTAGGTTGGTATTAGAACTTTTTGTTTGTCTTTATATATACATTATCTTTATAAAAACTGATATATTTATATATCAGTTTTATATCCTTATAGTACACACACAGATGATATCACCCAATATTGATATTTCTGACTTTCCCCTAACTTCACATAATTCTCTTGAGCACCTTCCATTTGTCTCAAATGACAAAGTGTCATTTAAAAATAATAACCAAATAATATACCACTATACAAGGTACAACATTATCTTTGTCTAATTTATTATAGGTACTTAGGTTGCTCTATACTGTAGCTATTGTAAATAGCACTACCACAAACACTGACACAGGTATGACATTTTGTGTTAAGGTTTTTATCTTCTTTGGATAGCTACCCAGAGGTAGGATTGCTAGAAAATATGGTAGATCTATCTTTAGATTCCTTATCTGTGTACGTATAGAGGTGGGGGAGGGTCTTCCAAGTAGTGCTCAGGAAGCTAGGGGCCCATCTACAATTTTTGGTCTCCACCCAAAACCAGCAGTCCAGTGTGAAGGGATCAAGGATGCTGTGCTAGTCTGGCCCTGTAGTTCTGGGGGTACCCGGCTGCACCCAGTGGAACTGGGAGAACTCCAGGGCTACACCCAGTAGTACTAGGGAAACCATGTGGTGTTGGGGGCTGAGCTCTGCTTAGCATGTGCCCTATACTGCTATAGTCTCCCAGACCCTATATTTAGGGTCTTCAGGAAGCCCTGCAGCACTTTCCAAAATGGCTACACTAATTTACATTCACATAAACAACACGCAAGAGTTTCTTTTCTAGAGAAAGAGAGAGAAAGGGAAAGAAATAAAGAACCTGCCATGGAGCAGGGCTGGGGGAAGGGGAGGGGAGCCGGGGATGTTGGTGGTGGGAGATGGGCACTGGGGTGGAGGGGGCGGGTGCTGCAACACTGTATGACCAAAACCAAACATGAACTTTTTTAATTGTATATCTTTTTTATTTGTATATCTCACGGTGGTATAATAAAATACTTAAAAAATAAATTAAAAAAAAAAAAAAAAAGAGTTTCTTTTTCTTCCACACTCTCTCCAACACTTGTTGTCATTGCTGATCTTGATATAAGTCATTATCATTGGTATGAGTAGGTCTCTTACAGAGCTCACTGTGGTATGAAAAATATTTCCAAATACAAAATTCTAATAATGTTTTATTATAAAATAAGATTCCCAGGAGAAAGGAATGAATAGAGTCCAGAGGAATCATTTCATGCTGTAATACGGAATAGAATAATATAAACCCAGAGACTTAACAATATCAAGAGAGAGCCCTAATGTGAACTATAGACTAAGAGTGATTACGGTATTATTTGTTACATCCACTATAATAAATATACTTCTAAGTTGGGCTTGATAATCTGGGAGTCTCTGTGAGTATGGGGCAGGGAAATATATGGAAAAAATTTCAAAACCTTCTTCTCAGTATGCTACACATCTAAAACTGCTTTAAAAGAACAAAAAGTCTATTGAAAATATACTGTTAGAGACTGGCACATATCCAAAAAGAGCAAGAACAACAAGTGCTGGCATGGATGTGGGGAAAAGGGGACACTCATCCATTGTTGGTGAGAATGCCGGCTGGTAGCAGCCTTTCTGGAAAAACAATATGGACTTTCCTCCAAAGACTAGAAATTGAGCTCCCATTTGACCCAGCCATACACTCCTGGGAATCTACTCTGGGAAGCCAAAAATACGCAGCAGAAACACCATCCCTACTTTTATATTCATAGCAGCATTATTCACAATAGCCAGAATCTGGAAACAACCAGAGTGCCCGAGAATCGATGACTGGATAAAGATGCTTTGGTACATCTACACAATGGAATACTATGCAGCTGTTAGGAAAAATGAAGTTATGAAATTTGCCTATAAATGGATGGACATGGAGAAGATCATGTTGAGTGAAATTAGCCAGAAGGAGAGAAACAGATACAGAATGACTGCATTTATTTGCATGGCATAAATATATCCTGTACATATTATGATACCAAAACCCAAGGTGAAATGAAAGCATGTATCAGGAGGTCTTGTCAAAGGTGGAAATTATCACAAACGTGTGGGAGTCAGAGGCTAGGTAAGACAGAAAATGGAACAGTGTGCTAACAATTGTCGAAAAGTACTAATACCAACCTAGAACTGAGCATTAAATGCAGGCAAAAGATACACATGACAACCCTTTAATGTATGTTCTGTAATCCATAGTCTGGAAGGGAAGGAAAAGAGAAAGAGATAGAGAGAAAGGAAAGAAAAAAGAACCTGCCATGGAGGTGGGTTTGGGGAGGAGGGAACTGGGGACGTTGCTGGTGGGATGGATGCTGGAACACTGTATGACCAAAACCCAAATATGAACATCATTGTAATTGTATATCTCATGATGGTATAATAAAATACTTAAAAAATATAC
>JAJIBD010033717.1:0-12844 GCA_021461705.1 Cryptotis parvus | reverse complement strand
GGCCCAAGGGGAATACAACTTTTATTTCTTCTTTTACTTGTTAATGGTTTCCCAGCTGAAAATAATGATTAAATATTTTACCTTGAAATAAAATGCACGATTTTCTATAGCCTCTTTTCATAGAGTTCATGCTTTTTCTCTAGCAAAAAAATTATACAAATCAAAGAAGAAAACTATTATTCCCTATTAATTATTTTACCAAGTAAATTTCTTTTTTTTTTGAAGCAATAGTAGCAAGGTTTTAAAAAGCACGCTTACACACTCAAGGGACCGGAATGACAATTACAGTAGTAAGGGTGCCTTGTACTTGGCCAATCAGATTTGTTCTTTTTGGCCATATGGCTAATCTGCCAGGAGTGATTTCTGAGCACAGAGCCAGAGGAGTAAAGCACCACCAGTTGTGGTCCCCAAACAAAAAAACAAGCAAAAACAAAGCATGCTTTCTCAAAAACCAAGACAAGAAAAAAAGAAGAAAAAGGACATTTAAGACATTATCATTTTTAAATGCAGTATCTCAAATAATATTTTGCTTAGCTTTAGTACTTAAAAACATATGATACAATTTTTTGCATTGTTAATGAAATTATTTTGTCACTTAAGTAACAGAATTTTTATTCAATGTTCAAGCTTATATTGATTTTTCCCACTTGCCTTTCATCATTCAAGAAATCTAGAAGTTACTTATATTATTCAGGCTCAATAAACTAGAAAGTTGGAACTCCTGGTGCCCGAGAACAGACCATTGTTCAAAGAAGCGATGGTACACATCTACACAATGGGACCTGTAGCAGTTGTTAGGAAAGATGAGGTCAAGAAGCCAAAGGCTTGTAAATAGATGGACATGGAGAATATCATGCTGAGTGAAATGAGTCAGAAGGAGAGAGGGGCAAGAAACACAGAATGACAGCACTCATTTTGGCCGGAGGCGTAAGATATAATATAACATATTCAAGGACAGTAGATAAAAAGGCCCAGGAGGTTTGGTCCATGCTTGGAAACTTTGCTTCATCCTCTTGGGGAAAGGCAGTTGGGATAGGGAATGGACCACTACTGACCAAGACAGTAGTAGAATATGAACACTGTATAGAGCTGTGTGCCAGAACAGATAAGGAACAAAACATAATGGCTTACTCTCTCAGTATCTGTTGCCTGACCACCATAATGCCGGGGTGGGGGAGAGAGAAGAGAGAGAGAGAGAGAGAGAGAGGGAAGGAGGAGAGAGAGAAAGAGAGAGAGAGAGAGGAGAGGGAGGGGAGGGGAGGGGGGGGAGAGATAGAAGGAAGGAGTGCCTTGCCATAGATACAGTCTGGGGTAGGGGTGGCCAGAGGGTAAAGGGGGCACATGGGTGAGGTCAGAAACATGCACTCATGAGGGATGGGTGTTGGAACGGTGTGATTGAAACCCAATCGTGAGAACGGCTTCTAAGTGTATGGTACGGTGACTCAATAATATAAATTTAAAATTAATGGAAGTTGGTCAATAATAAACAGTTAATATAATTCAATTTATTATTTTGTTTATTATTTGTGATTTGGGGAGTACAATGCCATAAAACATTCTATGTCCTGAGGTCAAATTTTCTTATATGTTTTTCTGAGCACGGTTCAAAGCTTTGTTTTCACAAATATTCAATGTCTATATGACTTACAAGGCATTTTGTAGAATAATCTTTCTCCTGCCATCATTAGTTTGCAAGTATTTACTATCTAAAGACCAGTCAGTAATGGGTAATGAAGCGGAGAAACTTGTTGCACTCTCAATTTTCTTATACCGCTGGGCAGCTTAGCATAAATCTACTATGGGCCATCATTGGATCCCCACTGCAAGATAAGAGCCATCTGGGGAGAAAATTTCATTTCATGAATGACTTCTTTTCGATCTTTTGATATGAACCGCTTCTGTCATATCTCTGTAAATAAAAGCAAAGTGATAACGGCATATCCTAGAAGGAAGTCATGTTTTAAGTATATATCAGAAAAAAATTATTTTGAAGGGAGAGACACCCTAAAAGGAAAGGATGAGGTTTTTTAAAAATGATATAAAATATTTAAACTTTAGGGCCCATTTAGGAAAAATAAAGAATAAACACAAATAATACTTTATTGCTTCAAAGTAATGAAACAGCACATATTTGCTTTAATAATATTTTTTTCTAAGACTTTTGCTTCATAAATAAATTGAGGTTTATAAACTTGTTTTTTAAAAACACGTCATGGAGAAGGCAACTATATTAAGGTTATCCAGAAAATAAATCACCATGTTTAAAAGTGACCATAGTCTGGCAGAACTTCTGCCCTCATTTGGAAGTTCACTGAGGCTGTTTCTACAACTATGAAACCAGACTATGGCAGATCCCTCTGAGCCAGTAATGATGTATTCATCAACTCAAAACAAACTGCATAAACAATGCCAAATATTTACTTCCACAAAGTAATTCCTCATATCTAAGATTGTTTATTAATTCAACTTATAGTTACTATGATGTTACGCATAATAAAAGGTAGAAGATTTGGGGAGGTGAAAGGTTTGGAAATCTAGTGAAATAAGTGAAAAAACTTGGTAGTTGGCCATCTTTTCACACTCTACTAAACAGAGAGGGGAAATGCTGTCACCAATTTGGTAATAAACAGTTATGTGTGACCCGGGTGATTTAGTGTATAAACCATGCACTTGAGCATTTTCTGAAAGCTATATGGAATTTTCCCTGTGTAAAACATGCACATCTAGTTTATGACTGCTTACATTCTGTAATCACAAAAAATGCATAAACCAAAAGAACAAAGCATTCAGAGGAATTACAAAGGATGAACCATAACTTTTGTCTAGTAACAAGGTGGGTGTAAATAAATAAGAAGTATTTCACTTTTTAATTATTTGTCGAGAAGAAATCTTTTAAAGACTTCCAGGTCACCTCTAATATAATACACAAAGTCTCATCTAAAACCGCTGGGAACCTGATAATCTTGTGGTGTTGTCATTCATTGTAGTTTAGGAGGGTCACATGCAATATTATATGCAGCAGCTCCACAAGGTGGGCCAATACAACTCTATATGGAAATGTATTTATATTTTGCATGTAAATATTTTTACATGATACATGATTATTCTTTTTCTAGCACAGATTTACATTGTTTTAAAGAAAGTTTCATATCAGTTTTACTATATCAGGCTATGCTATCAAATAATTTACCAAAGAACTCTGGGTTTTTAGATGTTTGTATTTCACAATTACAGGTAGAACTGAGAATCTATAGTGTTTCTATTTTTTATTAGATGCCTTTCCCCACAGATTCAGGCACTCATTACTTGACCAGGAGATTCTTAATTCCAACTACAGATTGTCACCAATTCTTCTCTCAGTATCGAGTAAATTGCCTGACTCGGAGAACAATGAAAGAGCCATCCTTCATGCCCAAAGGCCAATTGGATCCATCTGGGCTGAAAGCAACACACCGAACTGCTTCCTCCACCCATATTACAGCGAGAGGCGTCAAAGGGCATGGTCAGCCAGGCTCCACAGCCTAAGCACAGGACCATAAAAGAAAACAAAGTCAACTGCTGTACTATGAGCCAGCCCAAGTCAAGAAGGCCTGCTCTCCGTGCTATATTGAAATATCGGGAAGGTGCCAATAATTTCTACAAGAGATCCTCCTCACTTGGCCTTTCTGGGGATTCTATGAAGGTACTTATGCTATCTAGATTATTTTTGCTTTCCAAAACTCAGCAATAAATAAAAATAGAGAACAATTCTGAAGATGTTGAGATTTTTAAAAGGGCAACTTTTTCAACATTACACACAAAATCTTCAATTAAAAACTTCTTTATTCACCTCAATGGTTTTTAATACCGCACGTGAATAAAACCTCTAGGTTCATTGTTTCTTTTTTTTGTTTTAAATGAGTATACTTCTAGTAAATGTGTGTTAAATGGGAGCAAAAAATTTTATTTCACACAAAAATACTCATTATAATTGTCAGCCTCCCTAGAAAGATACTATCTGAACAGGAAAATAATGAATGGCACCCTGGCGAAGACAGCTCCAAAAGTTGACTATGGCCATATACTGACATTATACACAGCTCCCTGGGTGCTCGATCTGATAGGTTCACTCCTGGTCAGGTGGGCACCTCAGAAAAAGCTAAAGGTGAGCACTACTGTTGCTGGAAAAATAGGGATCAAAGGGTTGAGTACAGTGAACAATACTTCAACCTCTCTAGGATCTTCTATTTCAGGGACCCTAAACTGAGTGAACATGAACTGCATGTACAAAGATACAAATAAGGTTACATGTTAGCTCAATTGTGGTATGACCCATATCCATTGAGACCATTTACACATAAACAATAATGTCTGCAAGTGGGATGGAAATTTCAATTCGCCAATAGAGTAAGAGGTTACATAGATGCAATTTTCTAAATGCATTCTGCCACAGGAGAGACAGAGGCATACTCATTACCAGGTGGTGCTGGTATGAATGACCTGCCGATTACATAGGAACCCAAGTATTTGGTCTAAATGTTTATGGTTTTTCTCTCAATATCTGGCCCATTATTTATAATCTCATGCTGGTTTAGACTTGTACTATTTTAGCAATGCAGTTTTGCTCTGCCAGCATCACTACAAAATAAACTGCACTATGCTTTAAACTCCACTAACTAATCTCCTTTGAGAAATGTAAGGTAATACATGTTAGACTTACTGTGAGAATTTTTTAATATTTACAAATATAAAAATGTTAACTACCAAAACTATTGTCATTCTGTCAGATTAGAACTCACCATTAAATATACAAAAGAGATTTAAATTATAAACTCTAAATATCTGCACGACTAGCCACAATGTGTAAAAGAAAGGGAGAGAGATGCAGAGACAGAGAGAGAGAGAGAGAGAAGAGAAGAGGAGTACCTGCTATTGAGGCAGCCTGGGGGGTGGGGCGGGAGGGTGTGGGGGGTATATTGGTGGTGGGAATGGGGCACTAGTGGAGGGATGGGTGCTGAAGACTGTATTACCGAGAACCAATTATGAACACCGTTAGTAATTGTATGTCTCACGTGATAATAAAAAATTTTTTTAAAAATGAGAATAAAAAAAATCAAAACTATTGTCATGCTAACTCAAAATTTTAATTATATAACAAAAGCCCTAAATGACCAAGATTATCTGAGTCAAACAAACAATAATATTTCTGGAAAAAATTATGATCTATACTATTTTCCAAATTTTTAATACTGCATACAATTACATTTAAAATGTTGTTAAATTTGCTTTCTGCAACATGTACTGCTGTGGAGATACTGGTTGGCTGGGGAGTATTTGCTTTTAATCATCCCCTAAGACCCTCAATAAATTGTGCTCTGATTTCTTACCCCCAATATAGTTTTTTTCAAATCAATGATACTGAGAATAAGACACTTGTGGTTCCTTACGGATGTTTACAGCTCTGGGCTAATCAGTTTAGTGGGAATACAAAAGCCAAAACTTTTCTCAAAACATTTCCATCTTGATGGTGATAATCCACGGGGGAAGGTGTGTCAAAAATCATTTTTCTGGCTGCTTAGGGAGTTTAGAGTAAAGAAAGAGAAATGGAAAACAAAAGGGGGAGCAAATAAGTAAAAAGTATAAGCCAAATAAACTTAGCCATGTCCAATATCCATATCACATGAGGAGACAACTGATTTTTATGTTGATGAGGGTTAGTGCCTGTTAGAAACTAAAAACAGAATTTATTTTTTGGACTCATTTCATTAATAAGAAAATTGATTGTATATTGTTCAGATTCATAGTATTTATTTTTTAAAAACTGAGATTGGGGAATAAAAGGGCAGTAAAAATCTTTTTCATTTAGCTTACCAAGTTCTATTCTGCTATTAAAACAAAAGGTTGAGAGACAGATGGGCAACGTAGGGAATGTGGGTGCTTTGTATGCAGTAACCACATATGGTGTCCTAAGCACCTTCAAGGAGTGATCCCTGAACACAGTGAGCCCTGGAGGCACTGCTTGGCATGGCCCAAAAATGAAAAAATTAAAACAAAAATTTAAAAAATATATACGCAATCAAGTGATCAGTTTCTATATCATAACTCATTTTGGATGTTTGTTGTTGTGCATGTTTCATATATTTAAATATGCTGAGACCAATGCAAAAGGTTTTCAATTTAAACTTAAAAAATATGTTGCATTTCTTCAACAGTCAGAATATTAGAAACATAATCACTTTTCTCATTTATCACAATTCCCATTGCTGTCCAAATAACAAATGATCCATACCAAGAACACTTTAAGACATTCAGAGAAATCCGACAATATATGTATTTTAGGAACCAGCACCCTCCTCTGACTTGAGGATATTGCTCCAAAATTCCACCTGAGATTTACAAAGAAATAATCTTTCATTCAGATACTGAAGACAGTTTTGAGACCAAAATTTAAGTTCTGACGGTGAAGTACAATTGTGTCTCAACAGGGAAAGCTTGCCTGTAAGCACTCCCCCACTCTAAGAATCCAATCCAAGGAAAGTGTGATCTCATTGCAAATGAGCGCACAAGAGCTCACATCTTCTGCTAATGAGAAGAACCATATAAATGATGTCGATATGCGCACATCTCTTATACATTTTATGACTTAGGCTGAAGCCAAAAAAACTCTGTAATAACACATTCCAAGAAGCCCAACTGATGTTGAGTTAAACATTTTAACATGCTAGTTAGAAATTGTCTCGTTCTTCACTGTAAATTATTCTTCTCTAATAACAAGCAAATTTTGAGGAAAATATATTTGCAATCCTAAAGAAATCCAGGAAGGAGCTAGAGAACACTGCTAAGAACTTACCCTGACAGAGCGGTCATCAGTGCCTGTGACAGCCAGTGGCTTCTAGGGGTGTGGGGGCCAGAGGCCCCAAAGCTCCCCCCTCACAGTGGCCTTGTAGGATCAGCATTGGCTTGTCTCGTTCACGCACTATCACTTCAAATATCTCACTGTCTTGGGTGCCCGCTAGGAGACGGTCAGCTTTCCAGCACACGCTCCTGATTGAGAGGCCTGGAAAAAATAACTAGGTAAGATCAAAGGATATCTTCACAAAACTGACAAAGATTACACCTAAAAGAGAATAAGTCTTCACCAGGATTTTACCTGCTGCAACACATCCCAAAACTTGCTGGTTTGGGGAAATTCCACACACCATCCAGTATTTTTTTTTTAATTACTGTTGAGTAAAATGGGCAGCTATGTGTAAGAAAATGAACTCGGACCTCTCTCTAACTCCAGGCACAAAAGTCAGATCAAAAATGGATGAAAGACCTCCAATATCAGAGCTGCATCCATAAGGGTACCTGGAGGGAAGGCGGTGAACCGGAACTCTCACGACATTGAAATTAATGGCATCTTCGAGGATGAAACACCACTGACCAAGGAAGTGGAAGCAAAGATAAAAAAGTGGGACTTCATGAAACTATAAGGCTTCTGCACTTCAAAGAGACAGTGACCAAGGTGCAAAGACAGCCCACAGATTGGAGAAAAGTATTTACCCTATCCGTATGACAAAGGGTTAATAACCAAGATATATAAGGCACTGGTATAACTTTACAAGAAGAAACTTGCAACTCATCAAAAAATAGGGATAAAAATGAAAAGAAATTTTCTTAAAAGAATAAATAAAAATGACCAAAAGCCACATGAAAAATGCTCTGCATCACTAATCATCAGGAGATACAAATCAAAACAATGAGATATCATCTCACACCACAAACATTGGCAAACATCCAAAAGAACAAGAACAACCAGTGCTGGCGTGGATGCAGAGAGAAAGAGACTCATACATTGCTGGTGGGAATGCCAACTGGTCCAACCTTTTTTGGAAAACAATACAGTCACTCCTCAATAAAACCTAAAAATTGAACTCCCATTTGACCTAGCAATACCACTTCTGGGGCCCCAAAACACAGCAGAAACATGATCTACAATTCTATGCTTGTTGCAACACTACACACAATACCAGAGATCTGGAAACAACCTGCATGCCAGAGAACAGACAACTGGTGAAAGAAGTATAATACACAATGGAATACTATACAGTTGTTAGTGAAAATATCATGAAATTCTGTTTATAAATGGTTGAACCTGGACAGAAATATGCTGAGTGAAATGAGTTAGGAGAAGGACAGATACAGAATGATTGCACTCATTAGTGGAGTATAAAAAACACAATATAAAATCAATATTCAAGGATAGTAGAAATAAGGGCCAGGAGGTTTGGTCACAACTGGAAACCTGCTTCAAACACTTGAGAAAAGACAGTTGGGATAGGGAATGGACCACTATGACAAGGATAGTAGTAAATGACCACTTTGGATGAGAACTGCATGCAGAATAGGTAAAGGAACAAACAGGATAATCTCTCAGTATCTGTATTGCAAACCATAGCGCTCAATGAGAGAGAGGGAGAGAGAGAGAGAAAGCCTGTGATAGAGACAGACTGGAGGTGTGGCAGGAGGGTAAAGGGACACATTGTTGGTGGAAAATGTGCTCCTAGTTGATGAATGGGTGTTGAAACATTGTGTGACTGAAACTAATCATCAACAACCTTCTATCTAACTGTATTGCATGGTGAATAAGTAAAATAAACTAAAAAATTTAAAAGTACTGTAAGGGCCCACAAAGGTGGCGCTGCAGATTGGAGTCATACGCATTACAGGCAAGACACCTACTCCACCTCTTGAGCCTTATCTTTGACCCCTCTGGTTTCCTTACACATGCTGGATTACAAGCTTCTGGTAATTTATAAGGGCAGTCACTCTCTCCTATCTGATTTGGGACTATGTGTCATACAGCAGGATATATTTTAAATCCTCCATCTTAAAATAACTGTAAGAAATAATTCTGCTATGAAAATCTAGACACTTGCCATAATTTTCTTCCCATTTTCTATAGAGAAAGTTGGCTATCACTTTAATCTTTAGGATATTAGCATTAGCGTTATACTAAAATTATATGTGGGTGATACTACTTCTACTACAGAATGATTCATTATCATATTAGGCAAAGTTTATAATGTATCTGATAAGGATCTAGATTCATTCTGGTGAATAAACAGATGTACCATGTCTCAGATATATGTCAATGAAATTCTAAAACCATCAAACACAAATAATTTATGGAATCTTTTTCTCAGAAGTGTAGTGACACATTTAAATCCAACCTACCCAACTCTACAGAATTTTACCCTTCTAGGCAGGTGTATATTGGCTGCGTGGATCTGACTTCTTGAGGTCTGTTTCCTTCCTTACCGGGCTCTTTACATATTTACCAACAAGTGAATTTTCTCATGTCTGAATCAGGAAGGCAGAAGTAATACCACTTATATAAGCACTTTAACAGGTTGTGAAAAGCTTTGAAAGCTGAGCTGCCTCCCTTGAAGGCTCTGAAGTCTTTGGTACAGAAAGTCTCTGAAATTAAAGCACTGAGCTTTTGTCTGTCTCTATACTTGACTGGCGGGAAGAGAGAGAGAGAAGGAGAAAGAGAGAGCAAAAGACACACAGAGAGAAAGAGAGTGAGAGAAAGAGAGAGCGGGGGCTTCCCTCTTTAAGGACCATGTAACACCAGATAATTTAGTATCCAAATTAGATTCACTCTGCAAGAAAAAGGGAGGCTCTTAAAACAATTAAGTTTATACATTTCAAAATATATCATTATACATTGAACAAGTAGCTTAATTTGTTAAAAGGCCAACATTATATGAAAATATTTTAAGACTTAATATCTGCAAATATTTTGCTATGGCAGCACATCTATCTAGAATCCATGATCCGACATTAGTAACAAAAATTTCATTTTCTATTTACAACCCTCTGACTTTCTTCTCTCTAGGTTACCTTAGTTCTATTACCAATATCCACTGCTTTGTCTTTATACTTTTAAATTTTAATATTTTTATTATACCACCATGAGCTATACAATTACAAAGATGTCATATTTGGGTTAAGGTCATACAGTGTTCCAGCACCCATCCCTCCACCAGTGCCCATTTCCACCACCAATGACCCCAATTCCCTCCCCCTTCCTAGCCTGCCTCTATGGCAGGTTTATTATCTCTTCCTCTTCTCTCTGTCTCTCTTTCTCTCTTCCTTCTCTTACACATTGTAGGTTGAAATACATAAATTTAAAGGTTGTCATGTGTATCTTTTTTGCCTGTGTTTAATGCTCAGTTTTAGGTTGGTATTAGAACTTTTGTTTGTCTTTATATATATTATCTTTATAAAAACTGATATATTTATATATCAGTTTTATATCCTCTATAGTACACACACTGATGATATCACCCAATATTGATATTTCTGGCTTTCCCCTAACTTCACATAACTCTCTTGAGCACCTTCCATTTGTCTCAAATGACAAAAGTGTCATTTAAAAATAATAACCAAATAATATACCACTATAAGGGTACAACATTATCTTTGTCTAATTTATTATAGGTACTTAGGTTGCTTCTATACTGTAGCTATTGTAAATAGCACTACCACAAACACTGACACAGGTATGACATTTTGTGTTAAGGTTTTTTTATCTTCTTTGGATAGCACCCAGAGGTAGGATTGCTAGAAAATATGGTAGATCTATCTTTAGATTCCCTTATCTGTGTACGTATAGAGGTGGGGAGGGTCTTCCAAGTAGTGCTCAAGGAAGCTAGGGGCCCATCTACAATTTTTGGTCTCCACCCAAACCAGCAGTCCAGTGTGAAGGGGATCAAGGATGCTGTGCTAGTCTGGCCCTGTAGTTCTGGGGGTACCCGGCTGCACCCAGTGGAACTGGGAGAACTCCAGGGCTACACCCAGTAGTACTAGGGAAACCATGTGGTGTTGGGGCTGAGCTCTGCTTAGCATGTGCCCTATACTGCTATAGTCTCCCAGACCCTATATTTAGGGTCTTCAGGAAGCTCCCTGCAGCACTTTCCAAATGGCTACACTGAATTTACATTCACATAAACAACACGCAAGAGTTTCTTTTCTAGAGAAAGAGAGAGAAGGGAAAAGAAATAAAGAACCTGCCATGGAGCAGGGCTGGGGAAGGGGAGGGAACCGGGATGTTGGTGGTGGGGAGATGGGCACTGGTGGAGGGACGGGTGCTGAAACACTGTATGACCAAAACCCAAACATGAACTTTTTAATTGTATATCTTTTATTTGATATCTCACGGTGGTATAATAAAAATACTTAAAAAAAAATTAAAAAAAAAAAAAAAAAAAAAGAGTTTCTTTTTCTTCCACACTCTCTCCAACACTTGTTGTCATTGCTGATCTTGATATAAGTCATTATCATTGGTATGAGTAGGTCTCTTACAGAGCTCACTGTGGTATGAAAAATATTTCCAAATACAAAATTCTAATAATGTTTTATTATAAAATAAGATTCCCAGGAGAAAGGAATGAATAGAGTCCAGAGGAATCATTTCATGCTGTAATACGGAATAGAATAATATAAACCCAGAGACTTAACAATATCAAGAGAGAGCCCTAATGTGAACTATAGACTAAGAGTGATTACGGTATTATTTGTTACATCCACTATAATAAATATACTTCTAAGTTGGGCTTGATAATCTGGGAGTCTCTGTGAGTATGGGGCAGGGAAATATATGGAAAAATTTCTAAACCTTCTTCTCAGTATGCTACACATCTAAAACTGCTTTAAAAGAACAAAGTCTATTGAAAATATACTGTTAGAGACTGGCACATATCCAAAAGAGCAAGAACAACAAGTGCTGGCATGGATGTGGGGAAAAGGGGACACTCATCCATTGTTGGTGAGAATGCCGGCTGGTACAGCCTTTCTGGAAAACAATATGGACTTTCCTCCAAAGACTAGAAATTGAGCTCCCATTTGACCCAGCCATACACTCCTGGGAATCTACTCTGGGAAGCCAAAAATACGCAGCAGAAACACCATCCCTACTTTTTATATTCATAGCAGCATTATTCACATTAGCCAGAATCTGGAAACAACCAGAGTGCCCGAGAATCGATGACTGGATAAAGATGCTTTGGTACATCTACACAATGGAATACTATGCAGCTGTTAGGAAAAATGAAGTTATGAAATTTGCCTATAAATGGATGGACATGGAGAAGATCATGTTGAGTGAAATTAGCCAGAAGGAGAGAAACAGATACAGAATGACTGCATTTATTTGCATGGCATAAATATATCTGTACATATTATGATACCAAAACCCAAGGTGAAATGAAACATGTATCAGGAGGTCTTGTCAAAGGTGGAAATTATCACAAACGTGTGGGAGTCAGAGGCTAGGTAAGACAGAAAATGGAACAGTGTGCTAACAATTGTCGAAAGTACTAATACCAACCTAGAACTGGGCATTAAATGCAGGCAAAAAGATACACATGACAACCCTTTAATGTATGTTCTGTAATCCATAGTCTGGAAGGGAAGGAAAAGAGAAAGAGATAGAGAGAAAGGGAAAGAAAGAACCTGCCATGGAGGTGGGTTGGGGAGGGGGAGGGAACTGGGGACGTTGCTGGTGGGATGGATGCTGGAACACTGTATGACCAAAACCCAAAATATGAACATCATTGTAATTGTATATCTCATGATGGTATAATAAAATACTTAAAAAATATACTGTTAATTTGGGTTACATGGACATCCCTAACTGTAAATCTCATATAATCAACTCATTGTGGTCTTAAAAGTATCAAATGAGGCTATACAGTTATTTTTGTAAGTATCTGTCACAAACCTATATTTTACATGAGATAATTCTTCCTCCTTGCTCTGAATTCATTATTATGTCTTGAAATTGAAGGATAGAGAACACAAGTAAATTTATTGTTTC
>JAJIBD010033716.1:15000-38743 GCA_021461705.1 Cryptotis parvus | reverse complement strand
TTGCAGTAGCTCTCCCAACATCACATTCATAATTGTGTGTTACCTTAGAAATCATTCCCTGTTTGCCTCGAGTTTCCTTTTTTTTAAAGAATGAGGATTACAATAGTGCCCTTAGTGTGTGCTGGAAAATCAGAAGTGTATTAAATCAGTTAGAAATAATGCAGACATAATTAAATCCAGATTTTTCTGATTAAAATAGACATTCTTAAATATTTAGGCTATTTCCCTAGTGATAATGTATGATGATTAACCATTTTGTATTTGAGGGATGAAGAACTGATGTTCTTAGAGATTTTTAGAATGGCTATAAAATCTATCCATTGATGAAAAGATTTAAGTACAGAACCATGGCACCCAAGCCTTTGTCACAATTATTTGGAAATTTTGGATCATGAAATCATTCAGGGTAGCCAAGTATATACAAAATCTATTTAATCCTCCAAGCATTTCATCTCATTTCCAATTGAAATAACATAGACAGTACAGAATTAGCTTCTAAAAGACACATCTAAGAAACTTTTCAAAATGTTTTGTATCTACAAGTAAAGACATTTTTGGTTTTACTTGTTTAATCTAGCTGGCTTTCTCAGAAAACAGTATCTCAACCAATTAAGCAGTAAATCAATTTATGTTTATAAAGCACCTGTGTGCTCTAAACTGTGTACCTCATATCCAAAATGCAACAGTAAGCAAAGTTGACAAATTCTCCATTCATATAAGAATAAAAAAAATCTAGTGTGGTACTGAGATTTCTAAAATGATAAATATTCATATCTTCATTGTCTAATAAATAATCCACCAGTCACATGTAGCTATTAAGTAATTTAAATCTGACCACTATGATTAAGGAATGGAAATTTTACTTTAAGCTAATTCCAGTTCATTTCAATCAAAATATCAATAGTCTCATGTGACTAGAAGTTCCCATATTGGGCAATGAAACTCTAATGGGTCATCCTGGATTTTATGCAGATTTTCAATTTTTGAAAAAGAACATTACTGAAGTACACAGTATGCAATCATTTGCCACATGAGGAAATGAATTGTTGGGCTCCAATGTCCTGGTGAAGTACTATTTGGTAACCCAAGGCTAAAATCACTGAATTTAACCAGATATGTGCTATAGACTCCCCAAATGCTGGAAACCAAGAATGGAATCAAAGAAACCCCTTTTCATCAATAGTACATAGGGTTGCTAATCATCAGTCCAGTGTCTCACCCAGCCAACAAAAATGTATCATTTGGTTCACACAACCTCTTAGAAGTTTTCTGAGTTAATGGTAAGCATTTCAGACTTTAGGAAATTCAGAAGTCCTGACATGTCTCCTCCAATAGTTGACAAGAGATGCCAAATTTTGATCCTCTTGATGATAACCTGAAGTTTCCAGTAGATGAAACTCCACTTAGTCTCTTTCTTCTTGCTCTTTTTACTCATCAACTAGTCTCTGCCTGTCCCTAATCCCTGCCAGGACCAAGATATATTTCCCTCAGACTTACCCAGATGCATGTGTGTGTTTGTGTGCACACATATCATACCCTTGACTACTTCATCCATAGAATAATTGTAGGGCTGAGGCACTCCCAGTGGTGCTCAACAGTTGCTCCAATTCTGTTTCTTAAGTGACTACTGGCAGTGATCAATGGCAATTATATGCAATGCTGGGGATCATAACCAGATTTATTATGTACAAAGCAAGCTCCCTGCAAGCCACAGATATTGAATTTTATCAGCAATTCCCTGTTGACATTACTTATTTGTCCCTGTCCTTTGCTTCAGACAAGAATTTCCTCAAGTGGAAGGACAAGTGTCTTATTTAACTTCATTTCCTTCAAATTAGCATGGCACCGGATGAGTGAATTGTAGAACTAACAACTGAATTCTGAATTATCCCTCTCCATTCCATGTCTCCTAACTGTTACTATATTAGTCCACTTCCTCCTGGTGTCCACGAAAGACCCTAAAGTCTTTAACTCCCTCATGCACATTCTCTTCCTCTGCTTTGCTTCCTTTCCTGTTTCATTCACCTCTAAAATTGGCAGAAATAAAGTATAAACAATCATACTGTTGTAGCCATGTACTTAAATGAAAATTAAAATTTTAAACTAATACTTTAATTTAGGGAAAGTGGTTTGTAATACTGTTGATGTAGGGCAGCACACATACTATTTCCAACAAGTCATTCCCCACCACAAAGTCCACCACCCTGTTCTAGTTAACCTACCCTACCCAAATCTGCCCATCATGATCAACTTATTTTTGTAGACCAGTTGCCAGGTTCTATTGCCTTTGTACTTTGTTATTTTTTCTACCTTGTTTTTTTTTTTTTTTTTGCTTTTGGGTCACACCCGGCGATGCTCAGGGGTTGCTCCTGGTTCTGCACTCAGAATTACTCCTGATGGTCTCAGGGACCATATCGGATGCGGATTGAACCTGGGTTGGCTGAATGCAAGGCAAACGCCCTACCCGCTGGGCTATCGCTCCAGCCCACCATGTTTTCGTATCCCACATACAAGAGAGAGAGATTGTTTTGTATCTATCTCTTCTTTATAATCAGCTCCACTCTCCCAGTCCATCCACATGGCAGCAAATTGCATGATTTTGTCTGTTCTTATACTGTCAAGGTCTCAAAACTATTCTGAAAATAAGTTTTAATACCAAAGAACTCCAAAAAATTCACAGCTGCTTCACCAAACTACCAGCCTGTGAGTCGTCTTGGTTCCCTTTAGCAGTGGCAGCCACCATACCCTATATTATCTCCCCTGGAGGCTATAAAATGTTAGCTTTGATTCTCTCCTTTTCCCTTCATCTCTGGTGCAAATTCCTTATATTCGATCATTCTCATGAATTAACTATTTCATCTATAATCCATTTACCAGCAGTTCTTACACTACACCAATCCATTGTTTATTGTAGTCTACTCTCTACTTTCTTAACATATGGGAAACATTCTACAGAACAGTCTACAAAACACTCACCATTGCCTAAGGGATGAATATCAGTCCTCCAAGCATGGCAGAAAAAAGACCACACTTCAGCCTTTCACTCACTCTGCTCCTGTCCCAAGGGCCCCTTGACCACACTTAAAAACTTTCACCTTCTATTTTCTCTATCTAAAAGCTTCTCCCCAGTTCTTCACAAAGCTGACACATTTCTCAGGACTCAGCTCCAGTATCCTCAGAAAGGCCATCACTTGAGTCCTCAACCTAAAGTTGCCTTCACGGAAATCTTTCATTCCATTCTAGTCCATAATGTTGTGTTAGATGTCCTTGTCAAAATCATCAATTTTTCATGTTTGTTGCCTGTATAATCTACTACATAGTAAGCATCATACGGGTAGGGACTCTACTAAACCCAAGCCCTTGACATCATGTCATACACAGTGGGCACCCAGTAAGTGTTCCATTACTGAATGTCCAGTTGGACAAATGAGCATGTTAAAAGAAAAATCTATTTTAACTTATAAAAAAGTGTTATCACTGTATCACTGTCTTCCCGTTTATCTTCGATTTGCTCTAAGCGGGCACCAGTAATATCTCCATATGTCCTATCTCATGCAAGTAGAGCCCAAGGGAACCTGCTTGCTCCAGGAACATAAAGAGCCTCAAACCATTCCATCAGGTCATGGGAATGAGGTCTATAATTGTTACTGGTATCTGGCATATCAAATACGACACGGTAGCTTGCCAGCCTCTGCCGTGGGTAGCATACTCTGTAGTCATCTCAAAATCCAGCATTTATTGATGAACTGCGCAGCCACAAGCAGCCATGCGAGCCGGACTGTGATAGGCTGGTCTGCTGGGTGGAGTTCTGTTGAGGGGGAAGTCCGGATGTGGAAAATGGAGGTCCTCATGGAGTGGGGTTGTCTGGCTTGTTGTGAGGCTCTGCTGGGGTGGTGGGCCAGGGCTAGAACCTGCCATCCCCTCCCGGGCACCTCATGAGTGGCTGGGCAGTGAGAGTCAGTAGCAACTCTGCCTCATGTCTGTCTCCCCTGAGCATATCACAGGGGAGAAAACCCTGAGCACCGACAAGCATGACCCAAAAACACCCTCCAAAAAAAAAAAAAACCAAAAATGATAGCTTTGTATAGCTATCATATATAATATCATATGTAATACACTATATACAGAAAGACAATGCGTAGGATAGTTAAGTTTAAAAAAAATTCTCCAGGAATACAGTATTTCATCATGGAAATAGAAAAATTCTAAAAAATTTGACATTAGATCCTGCAATGCGTTCTGAGGTAAATTAGGTATAAATTGGGTGTTTGAGAAGAAATCTCCAAGTTATATAAAGTGATAGCAATTCTTGCTGATAGTGATATCAGTTTTGGTTTATGGAGATATGGGTTAGTATAGATAACAGATAAGTGAGGCATCAGTTAGTCTTTCTTTTGTCCTTTTCAGTGTTTTGTGCTCCAGAAACCCACAAAAGATTTGACAACTTACATTGGTAGTAGAATTTTCTCAAACAGACGTACCATGTAGCAATAGATCATCATGATGGGTGCTAAAGAGTTCAAAGTAACACATTGATGCCCTCTTTTTTGAAATCAAAGCTCATGAGGTAATATATTTTGTTAGGGAAATAAAAATTCCCAAAATAGATTCTTCAGTATGTTAATATCACTGCTGGTCTCAAGAGCAGATAATTCTGTTTACAAACTGGTTATCTTATTTGTATCTGTCCACTTTAAAATATGCCTCTAGAAGATATATTGCCAGTTATTTTAAGTTCTATAAGCACAGTTTTATCAACATGATATTTTTTACATTCCAATGCGCACCTATGCTGAAAAAGAGATCCAACATAGAGTAAAACAAAACAGCTTTTATAACATAAATATTGCTAGTATGCTGGGAATCCACATCATTCCAGGTTAAATCACATGGATTTCAACAGAGACCAGTGGAAATTATATTATATTTTACTATTTCAGAGAATATTAGTCTCATACTCTGCACTAGCAGGAAAAAAAACCACTGGGTTTGAAAAAATTACATTGAGCAATATAGAGAAAACTAGAGGTCTGCATCAAGGTTGGGCACACAGTTCCCAGGGAAGGCAAGATGAGATAAAAGCAGATGAAATAGAAGCATGGAAAAGGCTGATCCTCAGGTCAGAGGAAAGACAGCCTGAAGCTCTACTGGGATAATAGTGATGGCTGCAAATACTCCCAGATATTGAGCTGAACAGTGTCGTGACTTGTTTTCCTCTACAAAGTATAGAACGTATCTCATTAGAAATAGAGCAGCAGGCCCACAGGCTCTGCGGCCCACTATGAAGAGAGGGGAGGAACTGTCACTCTGATATGTTTTCTCTGGGTGTATGACTTATTTCAGACAAGATTTCTATCTTGGGTGTTTTCATTTCCTAGGGTACTTCCAAAGTCATCGTGGTTCTATCTGAAGAACTTTCATAGGATTGTCTATTCTTTAATTTCCTTTTTTGGTGGGAGAGAGGTAGTGGTGGAGGCTGGACCCACTTCTGGCAATGCTTAGAGCTTACTGATGCTGTGCTCAGTGATCACTCCCTGGAGTTGCTTTGGTGCCCTATACAATGCCAAGGACCAAACCCAGGTCAGCTGTATGCAAAGCAAGTGCCTTACCTGCTATAATATCTCTCGGATCCCACATGGGATTTTTTCTCAGGAAAAAATAAAAATTCAGACTTGACAGCTAATTCAGGCTTGGAAACATGGAAAATGGAAGATAAAATAGAGCAAGAGGAGGATTTTTTTTTTCATTATATCCCTTTCATGTATTGATGTAAAGAATTGAATGCATTATTAAAAATAATTAAAGGTTAGAACATAATCAAACCTTTTCAGATGACTTTGAAAGTCTTTTCTTCTTGTAAGCTACAATTCTAGTAAAATTCTAGTGAACAAAACCAGAGAAACGATACAGGGTAAGACACTTGCCTTGCATGCAACTGATACTAGTTCAATCCCCAGTACCACTTATGATCCCTGAGCACAGAGCCAGGGGGTCAGATCTGGGCACACCAGGTATAGTTTAAACCACCACCACCACCACCCCAAAAATTATTTTTTAATGCGGTGAGCTTTTCCTTTACAATTCCTTCAGTAAGCAATTCTTTCCATTTTTTCTTCAAATCTGCAAGTGTATTTTCACTGATTTCTTTCCACTGTGGGAATTAAAATTCTAAATTAAGAACCCAAGGATTAGCTAGACTTTAGTCTCTCTTAGTGAGTGGTGGATTACAGCAATAACAAAGCTTTAGTCCTGCTTAATGTTCTGTGTTAATTGGTGGGATAATAAGCATTGACTCTACATGTATGTGTGTTGGCTACTTCACTGCAATTACATGGCATGTTTTATTTATAAGAGGCTTTATACTGCTCTAGTGATCATTGGAACCAGTTTCTCTCTATCTCTCAAATAAACATCTGAAAGGTGTGCATAATGACAATCGCCAATTTAAAATTAAAGTCTTTCACTTTTTACCCATTATAATTTAAGCTAATTAAAGTGCAGACCATTAAAATGTTGAGTATTCTCCTCCAAAAGAAATAATTTCAAAAGAATTAATTTCTCTGCATCAGACTAGAAGCCATATTATTTCGGTCATCTGTTAACTTAACTGGATGGACCCCTGAAAAAGTCACATTTTCCAAATGACTTTGCTAATGTCCTGTCAAAGAGAAGAAAAACATTGAGTAAGTAACTCTTTCGCATTGTCCATAAGCATGGAACTGAGTAGCTGCTGACACCTGAATAGAAAATACAAAAAATGATTGCAGAGTTTGGGAAAAGTACTAAAGGGTGAAGTTCATGTCTTACATGAGAGATAATGAGTTTGATTCCTGACAACACATGACCCTCCACAGACACCAGGATGGCCAGGAGTTCCTAGATACTACTGCCCCCAAAAATTAAAATTAATAAATCAAGTGCAAAACAAAAAATATTTCATTTAAAGATACCAAAAAAAAACCCATGTTGCACAAAATATGATGCATGGAAGGGTCAAATACTATTATATACTAATTGCAGTTCCTGAAACTTAAATGTTTACCCAATTTTGTGAGTGTGCTGCCTATCAACATAGAAACTCTCAGCAGGCTTCCTACACATGTGGAATATAAAGAAATAGTAGGGGCTTCCAAGGTAAGATAGGAGAAGGGTTCGGATGGAACACACATGATAGAGAGATATTGACATGCTGATGGTGGGCGTGGCTTGGAACATTGTATGCACTAAACTCCATTGGTAATCACTTGTATCACTTGTAATCCCCTTAATCATCGATTTGCTCCAGCGGCACCAGTAACATCTCAATACGTCCTGTCACATGCTAGTAGAGCCCAAGGGCATCTGCTTACTCCTGGAACATAAAGAGCCTCAAATCATGCCATCAGGTCATGGGAATGAGGTCTAAAATTGTTACTGGTATTTGGCATATCAAATACAACATGGGTAGCTTGCCAGGCTCTGCTGTGCGGGTTGGATACTCTTGTAGTCACCTCTAATCTTGAGCATTTATTGATAAACTGCACTGCCACCAGCGGCCGCCGCGAGCCAGGCTGTGATCAGTCTTCTGGTGGGTGGAGTTCTGACGAGAGGGGAGAAAATGGCGGCCCTCATGGTATGGGGGTCCTCTGGCTTCTTGCTGGGGTGGCGGGCCAGGGCTAGAAACCGCCATCCCTCCCGGGCACCTCGTGATCAGCTGGGTACATGGAGAGCTGGTAGCAGCTCTGCCCCATGTATGTGAGGCTCCATGTATGTGTCCATTGGTAATAGTATTGTTAATAATAGTGCCTAATTTAAAAATCTGGAGGAAAGTGTTCTAGTGATGAATGGTTGTGATGGATGTGCAACAATGAGAATGAACTTAATGTCACTGAACAGAAGAATGACTAAGATGGCAACATTTTATTTGGCGGCCACACCCAGCTTGCTCAGTATTATTCCTTGTTCTGTACTCAGGGACCACTCCTAGCTGGACTCAAACCCAAGTCAGACATGTACAAGACAAGCACCCTACCCACCTCACTATCTTTGCAGCTTAAGATGGCAAGTCTTCTTTTGTGTTACATTACCATAATTTTTCAGCAACATAATGGAAACATTAAACAGCATGTTAGAGGTAGAATGTAAAATTGTTCCAGAAAAAATCTTGTATCTCTTGCCTATGGTTATGACTAATAAAAGTGGTCCTCATCATATAAGAATCCTTTGGTACACTGACAAGATAAATCAAGTAAATGGGAAGTGATAATAAAGGACTAGTGCTAGTGATTTCAATGACTCTAATATACAAATGTATAATAGCTTATACGTACCTACTTAGGGCACTGCCTTGGCAAGGAAGAAAATAAGATTCTAGTCTTGTATACTGCAGAAAAAGAACAGAGATAGCTATAGAATAACATAATTGCATTAGTCCTTAAAAGAAAATCAATACCAGTAATCCCAAAGCCTGAAGCCCAACTGTGTAGTTTATACAGCAGAGTTAGTGGCAACAAAATTAAAGAACTCAGCAAACTAAATTATTCCTATCAAGTTCCCATTGGAAAGGAAAAGAACATCATTACTAATAAAATTGAGGGGCATATTTAGTTGAAAAAGTTCCCTAAAACTAAGAGGGTTTTCTTGCCTTGTGGACGAAAAGGACAGTGTCCAAAAATAGAGAAGTGGTAGGCCAGTAAGTATAGCAGTATTTCTCTTTAGTTGACCACAGTGGTGCATGCCAGGGAAAGATGTTATGGGATGTGGGGAGGGGACTAATGAGGCTGTAAGTAGTCCTTTCCTTGATAGTTACCTCAAAAGTATGACCCAACCTTCTTCAACTCAAATGAATTCATTTGTCAGATTTTTGTTTAAGTTTTTGTTTGTTTGGGGGATATACCTGGTAATGCTTAGGGCTTACCTCTGGGTCAGTGTTCAAGGATTACTCCATACAGTGCTTGGGGGATCATATGTGATGCCAGAGATGGATAGGCCCAACTCTGTGCAAGGCAGCACCTTGGTCTTGAACTATCTCTCTAGCCCCCATTTGGCAAGTAAATACTGAAGTTTGTCAATATTAAACTACTGAGGTAAATTTCATTTATATATGCCCATATGATCACCTCACTGATAAACTGCAAAACAGTTTCATTATCTACAAAACTCTTCTTGCCACTAGACAATCGCTGCCCTGTAGATAAATATCCATTATTTAACTTTAACTATAGTCAGCATGAAAGAGTTTCCCTGGTTCTGGAAATTCATAGATGAAATCGCCGAATATACATACTCTTTATTGTGTCTGATTTCTTTATGATTTTGCAGTATAATCATGTGTTAGGTGTTTTTGTAGGTTGTTCTTTTTCATTGGTGCTAAGCATATGAAAAAGGCTTATCATTAGTCATAACAGAAGTTGAAATCACATATTGATGCAATGAATAAGATTTAAAAAATAATGTCAAGTGAAAGTTAAGGTGTGGGAAACCCTCATACACATTTCACTTGTTTTCCCGTTGTTCATCAATTTGCTCGAGCGGGTGCCAGTAACATCTCCATTTGTTGGGAATGAGGTCCATTATTGTTACTGTTTTTGGCATATCAAATACACCACGGGTAGCTTGCCAGGCTCTGCCATGGCTCTGGGTTCATTCTAGGGGACCCAGCAGACCATCAACCATCCAGGGCCCATGGGGCAGGAGCCCTGGATGTAGACAAGCCTGTCTCCTGTCTGCCATCTGCTGACACAGCCAGGCACTGCAGCCACACCTGCACACCTGGAGGGGCAGGCAGCCCTCATATATTATTGGTGGAAGTACAAAATAAAATAATTCCTTTGGAAAACTATTTGAAAGTGCCTAAGAAAATTAAACATTTTATTCTTAATGACTTAGCAAGATAACTCCTAGATAAAAGCCCAAGAAAAAGAATGCATCCGTGCACAAAAACATTTGTAGGAAAGAAAAACATTCCGAGCAGGTTTAATTATAATGGTTCAGAATTAGAAATAACAATGTGAATCAACAGGAGAGTAGATACATTAACAGTAGCCCATTAAAATAAATACTTTTTTGTGTGGGGTACAGTGCACAAAATACAATCTTCATCTTCATCACCTCTTCCTTATTTGACATCACACACTTTTCTTGAAGATCACATTTATTCTCAGATTCTTTTGAAATAGCTTTGTACACTATTTCCCAATACCAAATATATGCCCAACTTTCCCCAAGAATAACACGTGGCAGGTTCTAAGTCAAACAAGTATTTAACAATTTCATAAACATTCCCTGGGCCTGATCCTAGACCCTGAAAGAAAGCCACAAATGTAATTAAGATATAGTCTCTGCTGAAAAGATATTGGTTGAGAGATTGATAGTTAGAATCTGAAAGAACTATTCTTAAATCCCAAGTCTTATTAGCTGTGTGCCCTTGGGCAAACCCTGATCTCCTAATCTGTGTAAGGCATTGCACAGTGCAAGCAATCATCACACTGTCACCTAAAGAGCTGTCTAAAAACTGAATGTAATATCATATATGAAGTACATAATGCACTAGCACATAGAAGCTTTTACACAGTGTTAATTATCATCATTATTGGTATTATTATAATGTTTACAGTCAACAAGGAGCAAAGGCAAACCATATCTGAGTACAAAATGGATTATCAGAAATGTTAAGAGAATAAAAATGTACTTGTGGAGAAGTACTTGGAAAAGAGAAGTTAATTGGAACTTTTCTAATCCCAATTTAACATAGGATTTATAGAATGTGATGTGTCTACTTGGGAAACAAGAGCAATTTCACATAGGATTTATAAACAGTGGGTGTCAACTTGGGAAACAGAGCAACGATTCTGATTTTAATATTACTGAAATAAGAGACTAGAGTGTAATAATAGATAAAAGCATCAAGTTTGAAATCCAAAAAACCTAGGTTTGAATTTGGGCTCATTTATGAGCCAGAGAATTCTGAGGAAGTAATGTGACCCTCCAAACCCCATTTTCATTGCTTTTGTATAATCATTTCTATTTCTAACACTGGAGAATAAAATTTGAGAGTAACTAACACAAAACCAGTTACTCATTCCACACTTTAAGAAAAACTAAATGTTCACACTTACCACTTCTCTTGGGGTAAAACTGGGGGTTCTTGACATAAACGGCAACGTATTGACCAAGCAGATTACATGGAACTACAGAAAGGATTTACAGTGTTTAGAAGACACTTAGCAAATCTAGCAACGCTTTCAGCGCACATACAGAAATTGTTGTTGTTGCATAATTCAACTGGTTCTAAGACTTTCAAAAATGTAACAGATGCAATTCATTGAGCTACTGAGCTTCCAGGGCCCCGCCAAGAGGTTTGAAGAATTTATCACCATTTGGACCTGTGTCTAACACCATGCACAAAAAATCAGATCAAAATGGATTAAAGATCTCAATATCAGACTTGAATCCATAAAGTACATTGAAGAAAATATAGGAAAAACCCTCCACGACATTGAAGCTAAAGGCATCTTCAAAGGTGAAACATCACTAACAAAGCAACTAGAAGAAAGGATAAACATATGGGACTACATGAAACTAAAAAGCTTCTGCACCTCAAAAGAAACAGTGACTAAGATACAAAAGCAGTCCACAGAATGGGAAAGAATATTCACCCAATACCCATCTGATAAGGGGTTAATATCCAGGATATATCAGGCACTGGTAGAACTTTACAAGAAGAAAACAAACAACCCCCATCAAAAAAATGGGGAGAAGAAATGAACAGAAACTTCAGCAAGGAAGAAATTGAATGGCCAAAAAAACATATGAAAAAATGCTCATCATCACTAATCATCAGAGAGATGCAAATCAAAACAACAATAAGATACCACTTTACACCACAGAGACTGGCACATATTCAAAAGAGCAAGAACAACAAGTGCTGGCGTGGATGTGGGGAAAAGGGGACATTCATCCATTGTTGGTGGGAATGCCGTCTGGTACAGCCTTTCTGGAAAACAATATGGACTTTCCTCCAAAGACTAGAAATTGAACTCCCATTTGACCCAGCCATACCACTCCTGGGAATCTACTCTGGGAAACCAAAAATACGCAGCGGAAACACCATCCCTACTTTTATGTTCATAGCAGCATTATTCACAATAGCCAGAATCTGGAAGCAACCAGAGTGCCCGAAAATCGATGACTGGATAAAGAAGCTCTGGTACATCTACACAATGGAATACTATGCAGCTGTTAGGAAAAATGAAGTTATAAAATTTGCCTATAAATGGATGGACATGGAGAAGATTATGTTGAGCGAAATTAGCCAGAAGGAGAGAGACAGATACAGAATGACTGCATTTATTTGCATGGCATAAATATATATGTACATATTATGATACCAATATCCAAGGTCAAGTGAAACATATATCAGGAGGTCTTGTCAAAGGTGGAAATTATCCCAAACGTGTGGGAGTCAGAGGTTAGATAAGACAGAAAATGGAACAGGGTGCTAATAATAGTCGAGGGTACTAATGCCAACCTGGAACTGAGCATTAAATAGAGGCAGGGGGATACACATGACAACCTTTTAATGTATGTTCTGTAATCCATAGTCTGGAGGGAAGGAAAAGAGAAAGAGAGAGAAAGGGAAAGAAATAAAGAACCTGCCATGGAGGGGGGCTGGGGAAGGGGGGAGGGAACCGGGGATATTGGTGGTGGGAGATGGGTACTGGTGGAGGGACGGGTGCTGGAACACTGTATGACCAAAACCCAAACATGAACTTTTTAATTGTATATCTTTTTATTTGTATATCTCACGGTGGTATAATAAAATACTTTAAAAAAATAAAATAAAATTATCGAAAGGTATTAAAAAAAGAATTTATCACCAAGAACACATCAGCCAATCAAAAGCAGGACTCATAGAATTGAGTTCCTATCACCTGCTATTTAATCTTGACAGAACAGGAATCAGGGAAGCAAAACAACCTGTGAAAGCAAACTTGATTAAGAAAAACAACAACGACGAAAAAACAAATTTAACTGATGACAAAAAAAAAAATTTAACTGTGATGGCATTTTTTTCAGATAGTTTTCTTATTAAAATAGGCCTTAAGCACTGTTAATAAGGTACTTATCTGGTCCTCCCTGAAGCCTGCTAAACTGATTCACAAGAGCCCCTGGCTGCAGTCTTCAGGCAGATGATTGTAGTTGCTTACCAATAAATCAATGTACAGTCATTTGTCAGAACACCTGATTGCCAATTTTCTTTCCTCAAACCGTTACCAACCTCATTTCCATAGGTGTCACTTGCACATTGTCAATGGTCAGGTAATATATTTTTTTATGTTTTTATTAAATATTTTATTATACCAGCGTGAGATGTACAATTACAACGTTGTTCATGTTTAGAGGTTTCGGTCACATAATGTTACAGCACCCCCGCCTCCACCAGTGCCCATTTCCCACCACCAATGTCCCCAATTCCCTCCCCCTCCCATAGCCTGCCTAAATGGTAGGTTCTTTATCTCTTTTCTCTCTCCTCTCTCTCTCTTTTCCTTCTCTTATACATTGTGGGTTGCACTACATACACTTAGAGGCCATCATGTGCATTTTTTTGGCTGTATTTAATGCTCCATTCTAGGTTGGTATTAGCCCTTTCGACATTTATTCACACATGTTCCCTTCTGTCTTACCTAACCTCTGACTCCCACACGTTTGTGGTAATTTCCACTTTTGGTAAGACCTCCTGATCCACGTTTTGCCTGACATTGGATTTTGGTGTCATGATATATATGTATATATATATATATATATATATATATATATATATATATATATGTCATGCAAATAAATGCAGTCATTCTATATCTCTCTCTTTCCTTCTGACTAATTTCACTCAACATAATTCTTTCCATGTCCATCCTTTTTGTAGGCAAATTTCATAACTTCATTTTTCCTAAGAGCTGCATAGTATTCCATTGTGTAGATGTACCACAGTTTCTTTATCCAGTCATCAGTTCTCGGGCATACTGGTTGTTTCCAGGTTCTGGCTATTGTGAATAGTGCTGCTATGAAAATAAAAGTGCAGATTGTGTTTCCGCTGTGTGTATTTGGCTTCCCAGGGTATATTCCCAGGAGTGGTATGGCTGGGTCAAAAGGGAGCTCAATTTCTAGTCTTTGGAGGAATGTCCATATTGTTTTCCAAAAAGGTTGTATCAGTCGACATTCCCACCAACAGTGTCCCCTTTTTCTCCGCATTCACACCCAGCACTTGTTGTTCTTGCTCTTTTGGATATGTGCCAGCTTCTGTGGTGTGAATTGATGTCTCATTGTTGTTTTGATTTGCATCTCTCTGATGATTAATGATGATGAAAATTTTTTCATATGTCTTTTGGCCATTCGAACTTCTTCCCTTGCTGAAGTTTCTGTTCATTTCTTCTCCCCATTTTTTGATGGAGTTGGTTTCTTCTTGTAAAAGTTCTGATATATCTTGGATATTATCCCCTTATCAGATGGGTATTGGGTGAGTATTCTTTCCCATTCTGTGGACTCTCTTTGTATCCACTGTTTCTTTTGAGGTGCAGAAGCTTTTAGCTTCATATAGTCCCATATGTTTATCTTTTCTTCTAGCTGTTTTGTTAGTGGTGTTTCTTCTTTGAAGATGTCTTTAGCTTCAATTTCGTGAAGGGTTTTTCCTATATTTTCTTCTATGTACTCTATGGATTCAGGTCTGATATTGAGATCTTTAATCCATTTTGATCTGATTTTTGTGCATGATGACAGACAGAGGTCTTAATTCATTTTTTACATGTAGCTGCCCAGTTTTCCCAGCACCACTTATTAAAGAGGCTTTCCTTGCTTCATTTCATAATTTTTGCTCCTTTATTGAAGATTAATTGTTCATGTATTTGAGGTTGGTTGTCAGGCTACTCAACACTATTCCATAGGTCCAAGGTCTCTTTTTATTCCAATATCATACATTTTTAATTACCACTGCTTTGTAGTAGAGTTTGAATTTGGGAAAGGTGATGCCTCCCATCTTCTTTTTCCCCAAGGATTGCTTTAGCTATCCCTGGGGGGTTTATTATTCTATACAAATTTCAGAAGTCTTTGGTCAATTTCTTTGAAGAATGTCATGTGTATCTTTATAGGGATGGCATCAGGTAATATATTTTTTTAAATCTTTTGGCTCGAAAGGTTTATTGCTATGTCTGAGCAGCCCAAGTGCTCTATGGTATAATAATATTCTGATATAGCAAAACATGATACCTGATTATCTAAACTTCATGTAGATGTTGCTATGGTTTTTCATTTGTTTTTATGAATACTAGCTTTGATTTAAGCATGGTTAGAAGGTATCAGCATTGCCTAATTACAGGAAACGGATGTCTTGATGCCATCTGAGTTAGGACCTGAGAACACTGCCATCTCTAACATTATCTTCTCTATGATGCTTCTTCAGTAGTTGTTCCTCCTAGAACAGACTCTGTACTCAGCACTTGCTCAATGCTGACTCATCCACTTTCAGAATGACTCCATAAGGAAAGTACTCATTTACTGAGGAGAAAGTAAACTTGACATTTTTAAGATCCTGTCTTAAAGTAGCAGTCATACTTTGGAACTCCAGGGCTTCTTTATAGCCACTACAAACAGCTTCAAACTCCACATCACAATCATCTGAAGGGATTGTTAAATTCAGATTCAAATCTATGCTGAAGTAACCAGCTTTAGGTTTTTAACATGTGCATTGGGGTTGGCTCAGGGTCATTGCCCAGTATGAGGGATAACTTTGCATAGGTTCCATGACTTCTTCGCCTTTCTTACTGCTACCGTATTAAGGGCTCTTTTGGGGTCAGGAAAATAACATTTCTGTTACTGGTTTTGGCATATCGAACATGCATCGGACAGCTTGCCAGACTCTGCCGTGCAGATGCTATACTCTCATTACTTTGAGGGCTCTCTCAGAGGGGTGGGTAGAATATTCACAGTAATTTGGAGGTAAATCTGGGGAATGCTGGTTTCTGCTCTGCCGGGTGTATCTGTGTCTATGGCTCAAGCATTCCTGGGTTTGAAATACTCTCCTCTGAATGGCGGGTCTCTGCAGGGTGGGTCCTTGTAGGCTGGGTTTCTGACAAGTCTGGCTGGAGACTGGATTAATCTGCTGGGTGGACATCTTACGAGCTGCGGAGTGTGGATTGTGAAGATCGCTGCCAGTAAGGTGTGGGGGGTTTCTCTGGGCTCATCCAAGGCTCCATCGGGATGGTGGACTTGGGTCGGAAGTTGCTCTCGTGGTCCATGGAATGCAGGGGGTTCAACGGGGAAAGCTGGTTTCTGCTCTGCGGAAAGGATTCAGCACAATCGACCATATCCACATAGTAACCAAGCTCATTGAGGTTTGTAGGGAGTACAAGATGCCACTCTATCTCACATTCATTGATTTACAGAAAGCCTTTGGTTCTGTGGAGACTGAAGCAGTTATCGAAGCCCTAGCCAAACAGGGTGTTCAAACCCATGACATCAAGATCCCTTCGTGAGCTGTATTACGGATTCACTACCAGGATCTCACCATTCTACAAAGAAGTGATCATTGATGTCAAAAGAGGGGTTCGACAGGGTGATACCATTTCACCAAAACTCTTCAGCACCACCCCTCGAGACCATCATGCGACAATTAGAGTGGGAAGGAATGGGAGTGAAGATAGATGGTCGGCAACTACACCACCTCCGCTTCCGCTGATGACATCGTTCTAATAACACCAAACATTAGGCAAGTAGCACAAATGCTGGCTGACTTTGACCGAGAATGTGAAAAGATAGGTCTACAGCTGAATCTAAAGAAAACTATGTTCATGAAGAATGAACTAGTTCCAGAGGCCCCATTCACTCTCAATGGAACAAACATCTCTGAATGCAGCAGTTATGTGTACCTAGGTCGAGAAATCAACATGATGAATGTCCTAAAACCTGAGCTGCGCAGGAGGAAGAGAGCGGCATGGAATGCCTTCAAAGGCATCGAAGAAATAGCTAAAAGGACAAAGATCCTCCGGCTCCAGGCACATCTTTTTGACTCCACTGTTCTCCCTGCATTAACATACGCCTCAGAGACCTGGGCCCTATGAAAGCAGGATGAGAATGCTATTCGGGTCTCCCAGAGAGGAATCGAAAGAGCTATGCTTGGAATATCATGCCTCACTCAAGTGAGAGAAGGAATCTGGAGTTCTGACCTTCATCGCTATTCCAGAATCAGGGATGCTGTCTCGTTTGCCAAGGCATCGAAAATCAGATGGGCTGGACATGCAATGCGATTTGGAGACAACCACTGGACTAGAGCCGCACCGACTGGATCCCACAGGATGTCTAAAGATCACGTGGCCGCCCACCTACAAGATGATCAGACTTCCTTGTAAAGACCCTGAAGGAACAGTTTGAGGCTCTTCATATTCCTGAATCAACCAGATGCCATTGGGCTAAATTGGCACGTGATAGGGTCCAATTGAAATGTTACTGGCACCCTCTCGAGCAAATCTATGAATAAAGGGATTCAAGTGATCAAGTAATCCATGACTTACACATAAACTGACTTGAAAACTCTTACTCTTAAGGGCAATAGTGATGAGCAAAGTCAATTGAATTTTCTGTCTCTTCCAAATATCAGCATGAAAAATGCTAAGGAAATTGGTGACAAGAGAAAAGAAAAGTACACATTGAGAGAAGCAAATAATGGAACAGTGACATGGCCACGTTGATGGTAGAATTGTGACCAGTGATGTGGTAAGAAAGTGTTGTCCCTGGAGACACTTGAAGCCTGGAACAATGAATGACTACTCATAGTTTCTCTTGAACTCTGTCTCCACTCACCATGCAATGTACCAGTGATCTAAGTAATTATTGGTCATGTCTTCCTTGAACAGGTTTATTTGACTGAGTCTACATCCAGTTTGTTTTACTTACGTAAATAAGTATAAGTTAACATAAATGAAATAGCCTCCCACTAGTCCCATGCATTTACTTTGTCCACCTCTTTAAACCATTATACACATTGAAACAAGAGTGATTTTTGCAACCTGGTTCATTACAGTTGGGCACCCAGGAGTCATTCTCAGGGATTGCTCCCAGCTTCGAGCATAGGGAGTGCTACTAAGGGACCTCAGGGGACTCTCTGTGGTGCTGGGAATCAAATTCAGGACAATTGCTTTCAAGGCAAGCCCCATACCCACTGACTTCTCTCATCCCTTCCAATATGAAAATTGAACTTTATTAGCCCTTGTCAAAACTCACAAATGATTTTCTACTCTTGATAAAATGAAAATTCCCTCTGGTGGCTGGAAGTTACTGCCTGGTCTAACTGACATGCTTTCATCAACTATAGTCACACTCCCAATCATCTACTCCCGCCCTACCAGCTTTCCCTAGTCCTTTCTATTCACCACACTCTCTCCTACCATTGGATTTTAAGGTTCTTCCTTCTATCTTTAGTGTTCATCCCTTGCTCTTTCACCTAATTAACTCCTGCTTTTCAGTCCCCCATCTCCTAGGATGCTCTTCTGACCTGCTTTGGCAGAAATTTTATGAATCTTCTTTACATGGTACTATTCCTGAATATGACTTCTTGTGTTACTACTTGTTAATCTGTCACTTCTTGTGTCACTACTTGTTAATCTGTCTTCTTGTGTTACTACTTGTTAATCTGTCTTCTTGTGTCACTACTTGTTAATCTGTCTTCTTGTGTTACTACTTGATAATCTGTCTTCTGTGTTACTACTTGTTAATATGTCAGTATCCAGAACTCGCAGAAAAGGTCCCTAACTGACTTTGCTCACTGTTGAGTCCCCAGCACCTTTTGAGTGCATGAACTATTGTAGGGACTCAATTATTTGCTGAATGTATAAGTGGTTTCTTATTTCCATTAATGACACTAGAGAAAAGTTCTTTTGAAATTGCTATTATACAGTTGCCATGGTGTGAAAAGCAATAGTAACAGTGAGCAAGTGACTGTTGCTTAGGAAGGACAGACACACACAACAGGAGATCAGAGTATGTGTGGCTGTACGCACAGTACGCTGGACCAGGCTCTGCACCTGGATGGGGGAGCCCAATCCTTCCGCAGCCCTGTCATCTACCTTAGCATCCAGGAAAATTCCAAAAAGGTAATTATACTTGGATCCCCTTTATGATGTTCTATTTAAGCTGGTGGGTATAGTTTTAAACTGTCCATATCAATAACTTGATAGCCAAAATACAAGTTTGGTGTTATCCATCACAATTTTAACTTGAATCTGAAAAAAGAACTCAGAACTTTAACTGAAAGCTGAAATGATGATACAATTAACACAGGTATCCTACATTGCCTCTTGAGAAACCTTTATAAATCAAGATTGAAAATTATTTCAACTGTATAGCATATTCTTTTCAAATTATCCTTGACAAATAGAAATTGTTTTATATCATTCAACTATGTGAGATTATGTTTAATAAGTAAAAATATGCTTTATCATGTATTTCCCGTTAGAGGCAAACTTAATTTTTTATCAGAAAAAATATTTAGCAAGTACTTGTCATTTTCTAGGCTGGAAATAGAAGATACTAAGATAAATTGCAGAGTTCTTACTTTTAAGGACCATACAGGCAACTTATGGCCATGAAGCCATTAAGCCATATATTGTTTTGTCGGACACCGAAGCCACGCTTAAAATGAATGTACAAAAATGAAAATGTTGCATATTTTATTCTATCAAAGAGGTAATAATGTGCAGAAGTTTTAGAAAACCAAGACGAACTCACCATGACCATGAATGCTCTAAGAGATCTGAAAGCTCATTATTTTACCTTTACTAACAAAGAAAATGAGCCCCAAAAGGTAATGATCTTTTGAATCAATAATTCCTAAGAAAATCTAAAACCCCAATTTTCCAGAGCTGGAGTGACAGTAAATTTGATAGGGAGCTTAACTTGCATGTAGCCAACCCAAGTTCAATCCCTGTCACTTTTATATGGTGCTACAAGTAGCACTAAGAGTGATCCTCGAGCACAGAGCCAGGAGTAAACCCTGAGCACCGGATGTGGCCCTAAACCCAGAAAGTAAAGCAAAACTAAAGTAAAAAATCAAATTCCCTTTAAGAAACTGTCAAAGATATGACCAAGTTCTATTGCTCTTACTTTTTAAAAAAATCACTCCAGCAATTGAGGAATAAGATGCCAAGCAAACTTTGATTTTCTCTATATAAAGACAAGACTTTACAGTTTGCTTGTTTTGTTTTGGGGGGTACTGTCAACACTTACTACTGCTCTACACTCAGAATTAATCCTGGTAGGGCTCAGGAACCATATGGAATGCCAGAGCCGAACCCAGATCAGCTGTGCAAGACAAGCACCCGGACCACATCATTTCCACCCAACTGCAAGATTTTAGACCCCCCTTTTTTTTTGCTTTTTTGGGTCACACCCAGCGACGCTCAGGCGTTACTTCTGACTCTTAACTCAGGAATTACTCCTGGCGGTGCTCGCAGGACCATATGGGATGCTGGGGATGGAACCCAGATCTGCCAGGTCCAACGCAAATGCCCTACCCACTGTTCTATCACTCCGGTCCCACTAGACCCCTTTCAATGTCCCTAAATTTCTCTCTAGGTGAAGTGAATTTCTCACATAGCAATCTGATAACATTGTCACTTTTTCTATTCCTGAGAATAATAACCTGACAACTATATAAAGCCTCATGCACTGTAGTTCCACTCCATGATTGCAGCCTTATTGTCACCACTCTCTCCTTCCTTCTCCAGGGTCCAACCTCATTATGCTTTATTTGGTTCTCAATCATGCCAAGCTTTCTTCCACCTCAAATTCTCAGCAAACTGTGCCCTCTGTGCAGAGCCTGCTTTCCCTACCAATTCATTAGGCTCAGGGAAAACTTTAGTACACTGTGTCTTCCCTGTCTTCTGCATGTAGTCTGACTTATCCTTTCTTTGAATGATGTCTCTGGCATCTTTATTTTCTGTTCTAGATCTTGAATTATGGGAACAAGTCTCTATCACTCACTAATGGATTCCTACACCCCAGAAGAGTATCTAGATTATCATTTAGATTGAACCACTTAAAATCATTTCAAATCTTCAGCATTATATAGAATGAAAGGTTCTTTTCCTTTTTACATATAATATTCTAGAGTGAACATTCAGATCTGTGATGGTTTTACTCCAGGCAAGAGTTGAGACCAATGTGGCTTTAAAAATTTGCTTCTCAAAAGAGATAAAGAACCTGCCATTTAGGCAGGCTATGGGAGAGGGGAGGGAACTGGGGACATTGGTGGTGGGAAATGGGCACTAGTGGAAGGCGGGGTGCTGGAACACTATGTGACCGAAACCTCTAAACATGAACAACATTGTAATTGTATATCTCACGGTGGTATAATGAAATGTTTAAAATAAATAAATAAATAGATAAAGAAAGAAAGAAGGAAGGAAGGAAGGAAGGAAGGAAGGAAGGAAGGAAGGAAGGAAGGAAGGAAGGAAGGAAGGAAGGAAGGAAGGAAGAAGAAAGAAAGAAAGGAAAGAAAGAAAGAAAGGAAGGAAGGAAGGAAGGAAGGAAGGAAGGAAGGAAGGAGAAGGAAGGAAGAAGGAAGGAAGGAAGGAAGGAAGGAAGGAAGGAAGGAAGGAAGGAAGGAAGGAAGGAAGGAAGGAAGGAAGGAAGGAAGGAAGGAAGGGGAAGGAAGGAAGGGAAGGAAGGAAGGAAGGAAGGAAGGAAGGAAGGAAGGAAGGAAGAAAGGAAGAAAGAAAGAAAGAAAAAGAAAGAAAGAAAGAAAGAAAGAAAGAAAGAAAAAGAAAGAAAGAAAGAAAGAAAGAAAGAAAGAAAGAAAGAAAGAAAGAAAAGAAAGAAAGAAAGAAAGAAAGAAAGAAAGAAAGAAAGAAAAGAAAGAAAGAAGAAAAAATTGCTTCTCAGATATCCTGGATAACTTCATCAGCTGGAAATAGGAAAGACTCTGGAAAAGCCTGTGTGTAAAGTTATCACTCTTTTCTGTTCTTTCTCTTTTGGGAGAAATTTAGTAATATGGTCACATAGCACGGACGACAAATTCTTTCTTTCCAAGCAATTGGCCAGTTAGCTGGTGAAGCACTTCTTTGCCATCTGCCCAGCTGAGAAAAGATTTTGAAAGTTAGGTGAATGCTAACTGAATGTTTGTTGAAGACATTAATTTGTAGGATTATATTGCTTTACTTTAAGTGCAGATACCAAAACCCAAACTCCAAGAATCATTATGCTTCTTTTTATTTGGCAGCATTTCAATATCCAAACAGATGGCTTCAATAGAAGGTAAAGTCTGGGGTGATTGGGATGTATGTGTTTCCTCTCTGTAATGATGGGATTTAATGAGCTAAAATTTATAGGATAACAAAGAACACCAAATGTGTAAGGTAACTTGCTAATAAATCTTCACACATCTATTACTTTACACAGTGTGTAAGGTAACTTGTTGATAAATCATCAAACATCTTTCTAAAGATTTGGGAACATAAAAATACTGCAATCTAAAAACAGGAATGAATTTATATAGCTTTGTTCTATACAATAGACACATGTCATATATACATACTGAACACCTGAAAAGTAGGTTGAATTTAAATGTGCTATATGTGCATATGGTGTATCAATGTATGTCATATTTAGAGGACATGGCATAAAACGTATAATATCTCAATGATTTTTATATTGAGCACATATTGAAATAATGTGTTGTTTGTATATAAAATTATAAAAATTATATTATTAAAATAATTGTAAGGGCTAGAGCAGGTAGAGTATTATAGGTATGGTATTTGCCTTGCATGCAGCCACCATGTCTTTGATCCCAGACACCCCTTATTTTTTAATTACTTTAATTGGTCACTTGTCACTTATCACTTGTTTTCCCATTGTTCATTGATTTGTTCAAGCAGGCGCCAGTAATGTCTCCATTTGTTGGGAATAAGGTCCATTATTGTTAGTGTTTTGGGCATATCGAATACACCATGGGTAGCTTGCCAGACTCTGCCGTGGCTCTGGGTTCATCCCAGGGGGCCCAGTCTTTTTCTATGTCAGACCATCAACCATCCAGGGCCCACGCAGCAGAGCCCTGGGTGTAAACAAGCCTGTCTTCTATCTGCCACCTGCCAATGCAGCCGGGCATCACAGCCATACCTGCAACACTTTTTATTTTATAGCCTGTTACAATATATTTTTTATTATACCACCATGAGATATACAATTACAAAGATGTTTATGTTGGGCTTTAGCCATACAGGTTCCAGCACCGATCCCTCCACCAGTGCCCATTTCCCACCATTAATGTCCCCTGATTTCCCTCCTCCTCTCCCAAACTGCCTCTATGGCAGGCACTTTGCCTCTTCTCACTCTCTCTATCTTTCTCTCTCCCTTCTTTTACACATTGTGGCTTGTAATGCATACATTTAGAGGTTATCATGTATATCCCTTTGCCTACATTCAATGTTCAGTTCTAGGCTGATATCATTTCCAACAAGTATTAGTACACTGTTCCCTTCTCTGTCTTTCCTAACCTCTGACTCCACACACTTGCAGTAGATTCCACCCACTGACAAGAATTCCTGCTTCACGTTTTGCCTGGTCTTGGATATTGGTATCATACTATTTTTTATATTCCACAAATAAAAGTAGTCATTCTCTATTGATTGTCCTTTCCCTCTGACTAATTTTACTCAGCATGATCCTCACCATGTCCATCCATTCATAGGCAAATTTCATAACTTTGTTTTTCCTAACA
>JAJIBD010033716.1:0-10000 GCA_021461705.1 Cryptotis parvus | reverse complement strand
ATCCCAGGGGCAAAGCTGGCTCAAGGGTACAAAATCTGAGAATCTGATTACTTTTAAAAGCATGTGTAAATTTGGGGATTTTTTCAGATGGAACATAATGCGTTTTTGTTTTCCTGAAATTAGATCATTTCAGGCTGGAGTGATAGTACAGTGGGTAGGGTGTTTATGCAGCAGACCAGGGTCCCCAGAGCCCCATATGGTCCCCAAAGTCCCTCAAGGAATGATTTCTGTGTGCAGAACCAGGGAGTAGGGACCTGGACACTGACATGCATGGCCCAAAAAACAAAAAAAAAATCAAACTAAAATAAGCTAATTTCATAGACACAAAGACTATCTCAGTGTGATAATTGGGATAAATGTTAATAACTACCTTTGGTCATGGTGTGTAAAGGGCTATTTTACATTTGCCTTAAAAATATTTTTCTAAAATGTTCAATATTAAACATGCTTTCCTTGGTGGGGGACATCCCCAAAAATGTTCTCAGGATATTGAGTGGCAGTTACATGCTACTCTTTGTCAACTAGGTTGGCACTCAATGTGAGGCCCAGGAGGCAGTGTGTCTATGGTGCACAGACCGCCAGCTCCCACGCCCACCGGCTCCCCGTAGGGGGAGAAGCCCATGGAACTGCCACTAAGTGATGCTCACTAGAATCAGGTAGTTCTGGGAATCAGACTGAGTAGACGGGTGCTGGGCAAACCTCCAGGCCACTTTAGGACCTACCCCTTTTGCCTGGGCTGAGAGAAATTGTAAAGCAGAGACTGTTTTGGAGGATTAAACATCAACTCACCTAGTGGTATCGCCACTGAGCTGAACTTTTGGTCAAAGCCAGGTTCCGTAGGAGAATATCTTTTTTTGCATAAGCCTATTTAGGTGGCCTTGACACTCTGTGGTCAGTCATGTGATACTTTAGCACTATAAAAGCAAGCTGTTTGGATCCAACTCCACAGCTAACCTCAAAAAGAATGATGAGCAACTCAACCTCCCCAGGTGGGAACAGTCTTCATGTTGAAAACAAAGTGTTCTTGCAACAGGGGCAGGAATATTCCACCTGTTACCCACCACATCACTGAAACCACCACTGAACCACCCACACCTGCCATACTACCAGCAGGAAAAAGGCCCAGATCCACAACTAACCTTAAAAAGAACATGATGGCAAATAAAACTTCCCAGGTAGACCGGCAAGCTGACAACTCTCAGGAATGGAGACAGACACATTCTCCTTCTGCTTGAAGACATAGGAGCCCACAGCAAACATCTGGCACTTTCCAACATGGTAATGTCCTACCTCCACAACTGAACTGCATACACAGCACTCCCAAATAACTAACACTGCAGTCCAGTATGATCACATCAAATCTGAGGGGAAAGTTGTGTAGAAAATCACCAGGTCTAAGAAAGGTCAACCAGCAAAAACCAGCCCCGTAAATCCCTAGACAATGACTTTAGTAACACCATTGTGAGATATGACAATTATCATAAATTAGCTATTTTCTAAACAAAAAGTTTATTTAAGCAACAAGACACTTGTTGACTTGAAGGAAAACAATCTAGGATTAATTTATTTTACTTTATTTTTTTGAGTGAGGCATCATCCTAATTTTTTTTTTTGTTTTATTACTTTTTTATTGAATCATGGTGAAACAGACCATCAAAAAGCTATTCATGATTGGACATCAGTCATACAATGTTCCAACACCTATCTATTCACCCAGTGTACATTTACTACCACAAGGGTCACCATTACCCTCTCCCCACCCTTCCCCCAACACTCCCATCTGCCATCTGCCTCTGTGACGGGCACCTCTTCTTGCTTTCTCTCTCTTTGTGCATTATAATTTGAAGAACTTTGAGTTGTGGATGTGACTGCCAAGGATTTCAGAAGTACAGAGAAGTGGCAGAAGATAGCCCATCCCAACCCCTAGAGAGGCTGGAAAATTTCTGCCACAAAACCTCATCCAAAGTTGTAGCAGATTTTTATGGGTCTCAGAAGCATGGCAGATAAGTGAGCTTGTTTGGCTGAGCCAGACAGTTGGTGGGTGTGGTTCCCACACACCTAACTTTCTGCATTTTAATTTCTCAGGAAACTTGATCCTGAGTTGTTGGAGCCAAGCCAGAGGTGCAGCAGAAATTTGGGGATATTAGGAAGCCTGAAGGTCCCCTCATGCTGCTGATGTACTTGCCCCGTGTGTCCAAGTTGACCTGTTGGCAGCGCTGCACCCCATGGGCCCCAGCAGCGATGGCCATTTCCAGAGATGCTGACTTCACAGCTTAGGCACTCTGGGTGGGCTGTAACCACCAGTCCAACAGAACCTGACCAGGGTCACACACCCCTCTCCTTGGTCTTCAGACAGTTGACCCCAGGGAGGTTTTCCTCCATAGTATGCTGCAGGTGGCATGGTTGGTCTAGAGGAGGAAATCGTGGTAGGGGCTGCCCCACTAGAGGCAAATCAGGGCCCTGGTGGGAACAGAACCCAGATTGCCTCCTCAACTCGGGACCTCAACAACCCTGCTCTGCAGTGGAACCAAGTTGGGACCCATAAGGCCCTATTCAAACACATTAAAACTCTGCCACTGCCCAGCACAGAGAGCTGTGAGGGCTCCATCAGCAGAAGTTATCCCGCCACCATCCTCATGCGTCCCTCCCAGGGCTTGTGCTCCACAGCAAGTGACTGGCTGATTTCCGATTTACTAATGCCAGAATAGCCACAAGTCACCCATGTTCACTCATACAGAAATGTCGTGGCCCATCGGGTGCTGACCCTGGGCCAGCTCCAGCACTTGCTGCTGTACCACCGTCATCTTGACTCAGTCTAGGATTCATCTCTTTTAGAGTAACTTATCCCTATTTAAAGAGACATTGCCAGACATGTAATATCTATGCAAAAAAAGTTATAAAATTGTCCTTGGTTTTGCAATGATAAATGGAAGACATTAAATTTCTCCAATTGAACAAAGTATGCAAGAATTTTTATGTTGTTTTCATTTGTTAAACACTGAAAGCAAAGTAACTTACTGGAATATAAAGATAAGAGTTGAATATGTTTTTAATGGAGAAAAGGGGTATTTTCACAGAACCAATATTTTTCCCATCCTATCTCCAACTATGTCAAAACATACCACTGGCCATTTAATTTTAAAATGCAATGCTTGTACACATACATCAGTTAATTTACATACAATGAAAGAAGGGATAAGGGTAATTTACATACAATGAAAGAAGGGAGAAGGGAAGAATGAAAGAATAGAGAAAATTTTACTGTAGTAGTATGTAGTGGAACAAGTTGCAGTTTTCTTACCGAAATGTCTTTTTGTTCTCGAGGAACTGAGTTCTGGAGTAAAGTAGCAGGGTCCCTTTATTAGTAAACACCTCCTGTCTGTTGCTTAAACACATCAATTGCATCCACATTCCCATTTCCGACTGTACACACATGCCTGTTTCATTGATTGGTCGATCGTCACATCAGAATCTGACCTACCTCATTGACAAGCCCTGTCGTTCAAAAATTAGGCTTGTATTAGTTAATTTAGTAGTGCATGCTTCTTAATCTTAAACTGCACAGCAGAATCATACTGACCTGTCACCTTCAAATTAATATGATCATTGCTCTCATCTTGATGTCTTCCTTGGGTTTTTCCATTGGTCAGAGAATGCAGAAAATCTCCTCAGCAACCACTTCACAAAAGAGGTAACAGGTCCTCACTGAATGTGCACACATGTTGCTCAGGGAGTGGCAGAAGAAGCATAAATTTACTTTTTATTACTTTTATTTTTCTAAATATTTATACTTTCCATTTGCCTTTGTGTTGAACGAACAATATGAAGTAAATTTTCTTTTCCTATAAGGGTGTAGACTGGGGTTGTGGGTGGGAAATTGGGGACATTGGTGGAGAGAAGGTCATAATGATGAGATTTGCATTAGAACGTCTAATCTTTGATCAGTTCTTAGAGGGACTGGACTTCAGTGAACTGTATTCTTGGAACATGCAGTAAAAAAGAGAAGGAGGAGGAGGAGGAAGAGGAAGAAGAGGAGGAAAAAAGGAACAGGAAGAATAGGAAGAACAAGAAGAAGAAAAGAAGAAGGAGGAGGAAGAGGAGGAAGAAGAGGGAAGAAGAAGGAGGAGGAGAAGGAGAAGAAGGAGAAGAAAGAAGGAGAAGGAGAAAGGAGAAGGAGAAGGGAGAAGAAGAAAGAAGGAGAAAGAAGGAGAAGGAGAAGGAGAAAAGAAAGAAAGACTACAGCTCTGACTTTTAGTCAAACAGTGTGCCTTTTATTAATAAGGTAGTCAATTTTTGCCCCATGATGGAATCTGGTCCTTATCAGCATACCACATCTCTAGAAGTGAAGCTAATGTGATGCTCTAGGATAATCTAAGGAAAGAAGAATTTAAGACAATGTATTCTCATTCTTAATTGCTTTATCCATTTCTGTGATGGATATTCGCTGCTAGCACATGTGTGAGCATTTGGGCTTGAATTAAATATATAAGCAGCTCAGTAGAACAGTGAGTCAGCAACATTGTAATGCCACTTGAGAAGATACTTCAGTAGCTGTGGCTGAAAACAGAAAAGTGTCTCCGTTTATGTACTCTTCATATGTTTTCTTTCAATCTGTTTAGAACTGTGAACTTGGATGATTTATGATCAAACTGTGAACCTGGATATAATTTATGATCAAATTGCACAATCTTTGCAAAACATATATTTTTTGGTTTGGGTTTTTCACACCGGTGATTCTTAGGGCTTACTCCTGACTATACACAGAGGAATCACTACTATGGGGCTCAGTGGACCATATGGGCTCCAGGAAACAAACTCTAGTCTGCCCCATGCAAGGCAAACACCCTACCAGCTATACTATCATTCCTATCCTATCATTTGTCCTACAAAGTAACTGTTTTCGCACAGTCTGTTTTATTCTGCATTCTAAATAACCCTATTGCTCCATAGAACACCTAATAGATAACTTGATAATCACTTGATCACTTGAATCCCGTTATTCATCGATTTGTCGCTCGAGCGGGCGCCAGTAACATTTCCATTGGACCCTATCACGCGCCAATGTAGCCCAATGGCATCTGGTTGATTCAGGAATATGAAGAGCCTCAAACCGTTCCTTCAGGGTCTTAACAAGGAAGTCTGACCATCTTGTAGGTGGGCGGCCACGTGATCTTTTGACATCCCGTGGGGATCCAGTCGGTAATGGCTCTAGTCCAGCGGTTGTCTCCAAATCGCATTACATGTCCAGCCCATCTGATTTTCGATGCCTTGGCAAACGAGACAGCGTCCCTGATTCTGGAATAGCGACGGAGGTCAGAACTCCGGATTCCTTCACTCACTTGAGTGAGGCGTGATATTCCAAGCATAGCTCTTTCGATGCCTCTCTGGGAGACCCGAATAGCATTCTCATCCTGCTTTCGTAGGGCCCAGGTCTCTGAGGCGTATGTTAATGCAGGGAGAACGGTGGAGTCAAAGAGATGTGCCCGGAGCCGGAGGTTCTTTGTCCTTTTAGCTATTTCTTCGATGCCTTTGAAGGCATTCCATGCCGCTCTCTTCCTCCTGCGCAGCTCAGGTTTTAGGTCGCTCATCATGTTGACTTCTCGACCTAGGTACACATAACTGCTGCATTCAGAGATGTTTGTTCCATTGAGAGTGAATGGGGCCTCTGGAACTAGTTCATTTCTCATGAACATAGTTTTCTTCAGATTCAGCTGTAGACCTATCTTTCCACATTCTCGGTCAAAGTCAGCCAGCATTTGTGCCGCTTGGCTAATGTTTGCGTTATTAGAACGATGTCATCAGCGGAGGTGGTGGGTGAGTTGCCGACCATCTATCTTCACTCCCATTCCCTTCCCATTCTAATTGTCGCATGATGTTCTCGAGGGTGGCGCTGAAGAGTTTTGGTGAGATGGTATCACCCTGTCGAACCCCTCTTTGACATCAATGATCACTTCTTTGTAGAATGGTGAGATCCTGGTGGTGAATCCGTAATACAGCTCACGAAGGATCTTGATGTATTGGGTTTGAACACCCTGTTTGGCTAGGGCTTCGATGACTGCTTCCAGTCTCCACAGAATCAAAGGCTTTCTGTAAATCAATGAACGTGAGACAGAGCGGCATCTTGTACTCCCTACAAACCTCAATGAGCTTGGTTACTGTGTGGATATGGTCGATTGTGCTGAATCCTTTCCGAAGCCTGCTTGCTCGCATGGTTGTCCTTCATCTAGTGTTCTGCTAATCCTGTTCAGGATGACTCGTGTAAACAGCTTGTAGATGACAGACAACAGGCAGATGGGGCGATAGTTGCCGATGTCGTGAATGTCTCCCTTCTTGAACAGTAGAACTGTCCTGCTGGTTTTCCATTGGGAGGGCACCTTGCATTCGACAGGTAGCGTGTGAAGAGCCGAGCTAGTGTATTGGATGAGTACCGACGGCAGATTCTTCAGGTGTTCGGGTCTGACTTTGTCTGGGCCTGGTGCTGTTCCCTTCTTTACCGACGAGATGGCATGTCGGATTTCAGAAGGGAGAACGTTGGGAATGACATATCCATCCTGTGGAATTTGGTATGTGGGCAGGTGGATGTGGCTACTCAAAGAGATTTGAGTAGAAGTCCTGGATAATCTTCTCCATTGCCTTTCTGGAAGATGTGATAGATCCATCAGGGCGCCGGAGGGCAGTCATCTTGGTCTTATAGTTGGCGAAGGACAGGCGGGCAGTGCGAATACTTTTCCCGGCTTCTGCTGCATCTTCCAGTATTTCTGCTCTTCTGTCTTTGAGGTCTGCTTTTTCGCTTCTCTGCACTGTTTAGCAAGCTTGACGCTAACTTGGTAGAGCCTGGCAAGCTGTCCTATGTTGTTCGATATGCCAAACCAGTAACAAAAATGTTTATTTTCCTGACCTGAACTTGATAATACAGATCATAATTTGAAAATGTGAAAGTATGCAATATTTGAGATCATAAAACAGGCATGCTAGCTCCATGCTTTTAGTGTGGGCTTGAAATTAGGACCCAAGTTTTATGAATCTCGGCCCACACATTTAACTATGTTGCTTGGAGAAAAATTTACTAAAGTCTCGCTTTAATCCTTGATGTGCACCTGTAGAGTGGAAATAATCAGGAATACTCAGTACATAGTAAGACCTTGTGAGTATTCAAATAAGTAACTCCAAAAAATGATTTAACACTGTTTGGTTGAAGCACTGGTAATAACTTCACATACTAGTTATTGTTAGCAACAATTATTATTGTCTGTTACCTGTGAAACAATGAAATAGATTTTCACTTATTCTTCTTTATCCTCACAGGGACAAGAAACCAAATCAAAATACAAAGAGCTCCTTTCTGAACTCTTGATGTGAGAACACAGAAAATAAGCTTTGATTTTGAGGATTTCATGATCTTGCTCTAAGCAACTGTCATGTCAGATTTACTACAAAATATATGGAGTGTAAAATGATCAAATAAACAGCATTTCAAATGTAATACATGTCATAATAATAAGTACTGTTACATGAGTCAAAGTTTCCATTTTATTTTCAAGGAATTGAATATACTAAACATGCAGCTGAAATTGACTGGGATAATTCTGATTGGTACCAGACCCAATGTAACTCCATAAATCAATACTCTCAGAAATGTTTGATTAGTATTATCAGGGTGTTATAATATGGTGACTGTAACAGAGCTGAATACAAATTGCTGTGGAACCATAGTGACACAGTGCTTTCACTGAATCCATCATTCTTTATTCAACAATATTTGTTTTTTTTTGTTTGGGGTTATATTTTTGGGTCACACTCCTGCAGTGCTCAGTAACCACTCCTATCTATGCTCTGGGGACTATCTGTGGTGCTGGTGATAGAGCTGGCAGCATACAAGACAAGTGCTTTATTTCCACTATTGATGGACAAAAAACCCCCAATCATATTTGAAATAGCAATTTGATAGGACTGCTGCTAATATAGTAATGAACCAAAGCGATCTCTGCCTTCAGACTTGCTCCCCAGAAATTTAAAAAGATAAATATTGAGCAATTGATCATTCATCTGTATACACAGTATAATTCGTGATAGCCACAGGACTCTAAAAGTACTTATCACATGAGTCCAGAGGCAGAGATGCTTCACTGATATTCTGTAAAAGGTAGAATTATATGAGGGGGGAAAAATTAATTCACATCAGTGTTTTCCAAGGTTGGGAGTAGGAAGGATGAAAGTGCTCTATATCTTGATTATGATGGTGATTATATCTTGAATGCATTTTGTCAAACTCTTTAGAATCGTATACTAGAAATGACGAAGTACATGAATTTATACCTTAAATAAAATTTTCTTTAAAAAACTCAAACACCACTAAAATCCTTGGTTATATCTGAGCTTCTGAGAACGATTTTACCAAGCTATATGCTCTAAAGGTGATCACATCCTTAGGGCCACATACTCTCTAGCCTTACTCTGCTTTCCTAATTTAAATGGTATGTGCATTATTGTATACATGTACACAAATGTAGATACCTAAATCTTTTGAGAGACTTATAGGCCTAGTCATTATTAAAATTATTGCAACTTCCAAGTCCTTTTTCTTTTTGCACTCTGTCTCCCAGTCCAAAGTGTAAGTCTCCTACATATGTTAAGAAATACTTTTATAGAACAGCGTATAATAATTGTCTAAAAGTGATAATACCAACCTAGAACTGAGCAATAAAACAGGCAAAAAAGATACACATGATAACTCTCCTAAGTGTATGTATTACAACCACACATGTAAGAGAAGAAAGAGAGAGAGAGAAAGAAAAAAAAGAAAAGATATAAAGAACCTGCAATAGAGGCAGGCTAGGGAGGGGGAGAAATCGTGACATTGGTGGTGGGAAATGGGCACTGGTGGAGGAATGGGTGCTGGAACACTGTATGATCGAAACCCAAATAGAACATCTTTTGTAATTGTATTTATGGTGGTTATAATAAAATATTAAAAAAGGAACCAAGGGCAAGAAAAAGTAAATCTCTTTTTTTGATTTACTTAATCAAAAGTGCTCTGAGAATAATAAAAGTAAAGAAAGAAATACCTTATAGGAGGGAACTCTCCATCCTTAGTCTGATGATGCATTAATCATCCTTCAATGTTCCAGCTTTACCAAACCTAGACTCTGGGACTCCCCTACTTCACGCCTGGATGCTCTAAACCCAAGAGTGCGTACTTATACTTAAAACTAGGACTCTTACTCTATCACTATCTTGACATAAAATGTGTTCATTGAAAGAATATAAAACTCAGTTCTCTAACAAGACCAGAAAAGAGGCTTAAAGAAAACTAGATCATGCCCAGTATAGAATAATCTTTCATTGTTTAGAATTGAGTGGGAACAATAAAAGTTTCTATTGTTTATTTTATTTCTTTTCTTTTAATTTTTACAAGCTCAGGTTCCATACTATGCACCGTATATGACTATTATTAATCACTGTTTTAGAGATCTTGGTAGAAATATTACCCTCATGTCTTTCAACAACCCCTTGAGGAAGGTATTATAACTTTTATAGATGAGGAAACGCTTAGAGGTTTTGATTTGCTCTAGTCACAACTAGCAGTTTTCTAAGATACTACTTTCCTCTCTGTGGGCATTGTTATTTTGTTTTAATATTAGACTTCTCTGTGAGCAATAATATTATAACTTAATAAAATAGCTATGAACACATTTTAGTACTGTGCTAGAGAGTGGCACCCAGCTGGGACCTGAAGCACCAGTTGGCATTCCTCAAATAGAACTCTGTGGGCTGTTCTCCTCAAGTCCTTCTGTATCTTAGTCATAAGTAGCTGAATATGGCAACCTTGGTGACCAAATGAGAAGGCCTCTAAATTCACACCTTTTTAGAGAAAAGAAAAGAGATCCTGGCCAACAAAGCTTGAGTTATTCCAAATTCTGGGCTCCTTACTAAGATTTTTTTTAATCTATCCCAGATGGAAAGTCAAGCACCCTTCAGGAAGATATCAATTATAGAATCT